>PPMW02000048.1:0-26418 GCA_003707025.2 Yamadazyma scolyti | reverse complement strand
TGTCTCTCTGTCTCTCTGTCTCTCTGTCTCTCTGTCTCTCTGTCTCTCTGTCTCTCTGTCTCTCTGTCTCTCTGTCTCTCTGTCTCTCTGTCTCTCTGTCTCTCTGTCTCTGTCTCTACATCTCTACAGCCCCAGACCTCCAGACCCTCCCTAGTCCTCCAGTTTGCTTTGAAAATACCCCCGTATTCACTCTCATACTACTCTGTCTCTTCTCTGTCTCTTCTCTGTCTCTTCTCTGTCTCTTCTCTGTCTCTTCTCTGCTCTTCTCTGCTCTTCTCTGCTCTCTTCTCTGCTCTCTTCTCTGCTCTCTTCTCTGCTCTCTTCTCTGCTCTCTTCTCTGCTCTCTTCTCTGCTCTCTTCGCTGACCCTCTTATGTGCTGCTTCCCCTCTACTCTCTCCCCTCCAATCTCCCTCTACGTCGCTCTTCGAAGCTCCCTTCTCTGGTTGCAAAATTCTGTCGTGTGTAAACCACTTCTAATGCCCTACACATTACACATTACTCACACTCTCACTACTGACACGCACTACTCTCACTACTCCCACAACTCACCACGCACTACTCTCACGCACTCCACACTCTCACCGCTACGTGCGCTCGCTACGCTCACGACTCGCTACGCTCACGCACTCGCACTCGCACCGTCGAACCTTCCAGAAGCCCCCAGAACTCTCACCTACGTCGCACACATATAACTCCACCACATCACCACTCTTCAATCAACATGGTAAAGGAAACTAAACTATACGACTTGCTCGGAGTATCGCCCTCCGCAAACGAAACAGAAATAAAGAAGGCATACCGGAAACAGGCTCTCAAGTACCACCCTGACAAGCCCACCGGTGATACTGAGAAGTTCAAGGAGATCAGTGAAGCCTTCGACATCCTCAGCAGTGAGGACAAAAGACAGATTTATGACGATTATGGGTTGGAAGCCGCTCGCGGTAACGCGCCTGCCGGGTCCGCGGGTGGTAATCCCTTTGGCAGCGGGTCTGGAGCTGGTTTCTCCGGCTTTAGCAGTGCTGGTGGCCATCCATTCTCCCAGAGCGATGCCTTCAATATCTTCTCCCAGATGGGTGGCTTTGGCATGGACGACCACTTTGGCAGCCAGTTTGGCGGTAGCCAATTTGGCGGCGGCAGCGGCTTTGGCGGCATGCCAGGCGGCTTTGGGGGCAGCAGTAGCGGCTTTGGGGGCAGCGGAGGTTTTGGCGGCGGCAGAAGAAGGCCGGAGCCAGAGACCATCAGCATGCCCCTAGCCGTGAGTCTCGAGGACTTGTTCAACGGAGCAATTAAGAAGCTCAAGATCAACAGGAAGAACGCCAATGGCGTCAAGGAGTCTAAAGTGTTGGAGATAAGCATCAAGCCAGGTTGGAAAGCTGGCACCAAGATAACATTCAAGAACGAAGGAGATTACCAGCAAGAGTGTCAAGCAAGACAAACTATCCAGTTCGTGTTAGAAGAGAAACCCCACTCTGTCTTCACTAGAGATGGCAACGACTTGAAGGCGGTGATCCCCTTGTCGTTCAAGGAGAGTTTATGTGGATTTGATAAAGAAGTCACTACAATCGATGGAAGAAGAATCCCGCTTTCTAGGTCGTCTCCTATCCAGCCAAGCTCAGTTTCTACATATCCAGGCTTGGGAATGAGGTCTTCTAAGGACCCTAGTCAGAGAGGGGACTTGCATATCAGCTACAAGGTGGACTACCCCCACTTTTTAACCCCCGAGCAGAAGCTGGCCATCCAGCAGTACTTTTGAGGACTTGGAGCAGAACGAGATGCTCCAAGCTTCGAGCGATATGAGAAGCTAGAGTTGGCTTGAGCTTGCTTGGGCGTGACTTCCCCTCTGGCACTTAATGTTTTATAGACTACATTCTCTAATATACAAACTCATCGGAAGCCATCGCTAACGCTCCGTCCAGGAGCTTCAATTCTCACAACCCTAGTGGTTGGGTGAATTTCACGATATTTGCAGCCATACAGAGAGCCATACAGAGACCGTACAGAGTGCCTCAGAGAACCGTACAGAGACCGTACAGAGACCGTACAGAGACCGTACAGGAGCCTACCAGTATATACACGCCTTTCTCTACTCTTCTCCTGCTCCCTTTGCCTTTTCTTCTCTCCCCTTATTTCTTCTCTTCGCCCGCCATTACACCCACATTATACCACACCCACGCACCACTCTCGCACCACTCTCGCACCACTCTCGCACCACGCCCGCACCACGCTCGCACCGCTCAAAGCAGCTCCACAAAGTACCACCAAAGCACCAACGCTACGCTTCCTGCTCCGCTTCTCGCTCCACTCAAAGCTTCGTATGTCGGTCATCCTCGCCTCCGCAGGCTACGACCACACCATCCGCTTCTGGGACGCCCTCACGGGGGTCTGCTCCCGGACCATCCAACACGCAGACTCGCAGGTCAACCGCCTAGAGATCACCAACGACAAGCGGCACCTCGCCGCCGCAGGCAACTTGTACGTTCGAATGTACGACATCCGCCAGGCACCGTCCTCCAACAACGACTCCACCCCTGCCATGACCTTCGAAGGCCACACCAGCAACGTCACCTCGCTCCAGTTTCAGATAGATAACAAATGGATGGTGACATCCTCAGAAGACGGCTATGTAAAAGTGTGGGACGTCAGGTCCCCCTCAGTGCAACGCTCCTACAAGCACAATTGCCCCGTCAACGAAGTGGTCATCCACCCCAACCAGGGAGAACTCATCTCCTGTGACCAGGATGGTAACATCCGGGTCTGGGATCTAGGTGAAAATGCGTGCACGCACCACTTGATACCTGAAGACGACGTACCGATTAACTCGATCAGTGTGGCCAGTGACGGGTCGATGCTCGTGGCAGGCAACAACAGGGGCAACTGCTATGTGTGGAACATGAACAACCAGAAAGACATGACGACATTGACGCCTCTGACGAAGTTTAGACTGCATCTGAAGTATATAACCAGAGTTGTTCTTTCTACCGACGCTAAACACTTGGCTACCTGTTCTGCAGATCATACTGCCAGAATATGGTCCACAGAATCGAACTTTGGCTTGGAAACGACGCTCCAGGGCCACCAGCGGTGGGTCTGGGACTGTGCTTTCTCGGCTGATGGTGCCTATTTGGTGACTGCATGCTCTGACCACTATGTACGGTTGTGGGATTTGAGCAATAGTGAGACGGTAAGGCAGTACAATGGGCACCACAAGGGGGCCGTCTGTGTTGCGTTGAACGATGTGTAGCGGGCTATCTGTTTACTGAGACAACTAATAGACACTGTGTCTCTGTCTCTGTCTATCCCTCTTGCCTCTACTCCTGTATTCGTACTCTCGTATGTTCTCTCATATATTATGCTCTCTACTCTCTTATACATACTACTCTCTACTCTCTCTGTCTTCACTTTGGAGGTTCAATGCTGTCTGCTTTGTGCTCTCGCTCTCCGGTCCTCCAGTGGTTTCTCACTCTCGAGGCTCCAGCTCACGCCAACAAGCGATGGTCTACCCGATACTCCAACAACTCCGGCTCTTCGGGATCCTTCAAAAACTCAAACACCTCCATCTCCTTCTCCTCAAAGAACTCCCCGAACTCAAACTTCGGCTCGTCCTCCTCAAACTCGCCCTCCTCTTCTTGGAATATGTGCTCCTTATATCCTCTCTCCATGTACAACAAATCGACGTTTCCGCTCGAAGTAGGACTTTCAGACTCTTCCAGAGAATCACCAAAGTTCTTGCCTACCAAGCCACAGATTTCCCAGTAGAACACCAAGAAATCTTGGAACCAAAAGCAAATTTTTGCAGCCAAGTTGAAATTTCGAGTTTGCTTGAAATGTCGAAGAATTCGATTTAGAAGATCCCAGAAGAAACATTTGAAGTACCGTAGGTTTATTGGGTGTTCAAATAGGGTGTTCAAGGCATTTTGGAAGGAAAGGAAGTCAAATGAAGAAGTCAATAAATAACCTATAAATGAGAGAATATTCTTCTTGATTGAATCTTGAAAGGGAAGTCGATTGACGAGGTCTTGATAGTTCAAGGACATAAAATGAGACCTCATATCATCGATAACAGTATGGTTAATGGTGCTAAACGTCTCAAGACACTCTATCAAGTTGATGAATATCTTAACCATACCTATGAACCAATTACCTTGTTTGACCTTCAAATTAAACAAATCTGAAGGAAGTTTGTTAGTTATGGACCCACACATCTTGGTGATATACTCATCAACAAGTTCATGAAGGATCTGTAACACAAAAGGGGGGTGATGATGAATGAAATTTGCAGCTATCATTCTTAAGATTTTAGAGTAAACTAACCAATCACAAATCTTTATCCAACAATATAAAGATTTATGAATATATAATTTAAACACAGGAGATGTTAAAACAGTATTGAAATTGACAAAATTACTGAATAACCTATCCAAATCGAGCTCTCTTATACTTTCTAATGTTATAGCACAATTAATCTTGTATAAACTGTAAAGTGTATCGGCTATATCAACCTCAAATTCCTTAGGTATATAAGGATATATACTTGGAAAGTGTACTGTGGTGTTTTTACAAGTTAAATGCATCAACAAGTCCGGATAAAATGCATATTTTGGTATATAAAATTCCATTTTATCTAGTTCGGACATTTCCGTTTTAGGCAAGTCGGAGGACCGGACTTGATGAATTTCGGTTTCAGATAAATCATCATTTTTGATTTTAATACCACAATAGTGATACTTGGCTTGGCCTCTGACTCCTAGTCTACGGATGGTGAGTTGTGGGAAGAGATATCGGACCAATTTTCCCACTGTTGCTGGGGTTAATGGTAGTATCTTATACTGTGAACAAAATTGGACAAATTTAGAATAGACTCTGTTTCGGGGAACTACAGATGTGGGCAGGATTTCACAGTTTCGTAGTATCCATACCATTCCAAGGATGTGTCTTGAGCTTTCTTTGTCTAGTTGGAGTTGATGTACGAGTTGGGCATCGGGGAGATCGACGAATTGTAGGGCTTTGGCCTTGAGCTCTGAGTCTTCGGAGTCTCTGCGTCTCTTTCTGGGCAGAAGGTCTTCTTCGTCGATGTACAGGTAGATGAAGTCGTCTATGGTGATGTCTGGGGAGAAGTCCATTGGTGTGTGTGGTGTGCAGCCTCTAGTGTGGATGTGAGTGTGCAGAGGTGTTTCTAGAGTGTTCTCGGTCCTCTGTCTTGGCCTCGAGGTCTTGGGACTTGTGCCTGTTCAGTGTGTGATCTACTGTCAGATCAATGCTATGCTGTTCTATTCAGCTGATCGGCCGTAATGCTGTGATCTGTAATGATCCGATGCTGTACTGTGATCTGTGATGATCTGATGCTGTGCCGTGCTGTGCTTGCTATGCTGCTTGCTATGCTGTGCTGTGCCTCCGTGCTGTTTGCTATGCTGCTTGCTATGCTGTGCTATGCTTCTATGCTGCTGCTATGCTTCTTGCTGCCTGCCAGGTGTGGGTGCTGTGGTGCTGCAGAATTCCAGGTATGATAAGGTCGTGCGCAGAGAGCAAATTCCAGATCAAGAAGGTTTGAAAGTAAACAGGAAATGAAGGGTATATGTAGTGAATGGTGTGATCAGAGAATGTCCTGTGTGGTCATTGATCTGGTAGTTGATCTCGATGACTTGTTGTGTTTATCTTGCCTAATTAGGAAGGTCGTATGTGAAATTTGTTTATCCACGTCAATTGCTGAAAAATCATCCTGTATATAGAACATGATCTATTAGCATTAGGGAAGCATTGTGAAGCATTGTTGTATGTATTGTGGGTATTACGGTGAGAATGTGGTGGAATGTGGTGGAATGTGGCGGAATGTAGTGGAATGTGGGTGATTGGAGAATGGAAGGAAAGTAGGCTGCAAGTGTGGAGTATTGACAGTTTTGACTAGTCAGGAAGGCTGACGAGATTGACAAGGCTGACGACACTGGCGACACTGATAAGACTGGTACGCTGACAGCACTGACAACACTGATAAGACTGGTACGCTGACAGCACTGACGAGACTTACAGGGCTGACAAGCCGACGGGACTGACAAGCTGATAAGGCAGACGTAAGAGTACAGGCCAGCTCATCTGGCTGCAATTCCGTCACTCTCGACCTCTAAGCTCTCCGCAGCTATACAAAGCTCTCTGAACCATACTACTGGTCCCACAAGAGAACCTTTCGCTAACATAGTTGCTGTTGCATATCTGGCTGTCACCTGTACTGTCCACCCTCCAGAATCCTGTCCCCTCTCCAGAATCTTTCGTCAATCAGACTATAAGAATATACTGCCTGTTCATACATCTGTCTCTCCACCCATCCCAACTTCCCATAACACTGGCCTTCCTTTCGCCACTCATTGCACTCTCTCCTCCGCTCCCTTCCCTCTTCCTACTCCTCTACTCCATCATCTTATCTTCATCGGCCCTATGTCGTTTTATTACATAAACATAATAATACAACAATCAGAAAATGGCTAAAATGACCCCTAAACGCCCAGAAAAAGGGTATTATGATTCTATCCTCACACTCTATCCCGCAAGACTAACATTGTGCTCATGCCACTACTGTCTGCTCATCTTTGTTGGTTCTCGCTTGTCGCTCTGCTCGAAGCTCATCGGACGTCGCAGCTCATCGCAAAAATTTCATCATGGCTATTCTACACAGCAATCCGGAGGTTCTCCTTAAGAAAAGAAAGGACAAGGACAGAAAGAGACTTGAGAAACAGGAAGAAGCCAAGGTCAGAGAAGCTGCAAGACACAAAGCTAAGAAGGCGAAGGGCAATAAGTTTGTTAGAATCGAGACAGTAATTTCTAATGTTAAGAGTAAGAAACTTGAACAAAAGAGAGTGAAAAATGTCAGTAAAGCCGGTGGTAAAGAGCTGAAAGTTGAGGAGAAGTTGCTCTTTGTTATCAGAATGCCCAACCATACGAAAGGATTGAAAGTTCCTAGTAAACCACAGAGTATATTGAAGATATTAAAATTGGAAAATGTTTATAATGGAGTATTTTTTAAGTTGACTAGTACTACTGAACCTTTGCTCAAGATAATAGATCCGTATGTCATCTATGGAACTCCTAGCTTGTCGTCTATTAGGAACTTGTTTCAGAAAAGAGCTACGATTATCAACAATGATGGCGATGTAATGAAATTAGATAATAATCAACTAGTAGAGGATAAATTCGAAGATCTAGGAATTATTTGTATCGAAGACATCATCAGCGAGATCACTGGTTTGTCAGAGAACTTCAAGGCCATCAACACCTGGCTTCATCCGTTCAAGTTGAACGTTCCGGTCACTGGTTATGGACCTCAGTCGAAGTTAGCTAAATTGAAGTATGAGCAGCAGACCAAGAAGGGAGTCAGTTTGGCGGGAGACGTCGTGTTGAAGGAGGCAGACGTCGACGAGATCATTGAGAGCCAGAACTAGAGAGCCAAAACGAGCCATGCTGTCGGCACCGACCGAGCGGTCAGGCCAGAGCAGCGGTCAGAGAGCGGCACTATGCACAGCCAGAGCAGAGCGGCAGGAACCAGGCTAGCGATTAGGATATGATAGTTAATATAAGAGAAGAGAGAAGCGATGTAGAGAGGAGAGTGCAGAGACTCGACAGAGCAGACTGACAGTGAAACTCAACAGAGAGCTGATACTAGAGAGCTGACAGACATACTGAAGAGACTAGTCAGTGTGAACCAACCAAGTGATCCATTCAAGTCAGCACCAGTACACACTACCTAATACACCTACTCTTCTCTTTTCCTCTTCCAATCTCTTCCCTTTTATCATTTTGTTTGTCAGCGCTTAGTCAGCAACGATTTCTAACATCTCTGTATCATCTCCGTCCACCATTTCTTCACTCTCGTTCCTGATAGGTCCTTACCGCTCTGGAAGCTCCACGCTCTTCACTCTTTGCTCCTCTTCAGTCTTCTCTTTACTCCCTTCTGAAGCTCTGCTCTATATGCAGGCATTTATCTTGGGCCATCAACGACGAGTACAAAGCACCGTACTTCCGACTAAAGACAGCTGATTTATCAGCACTATTATTTCATCTCACTCCATACAAACTTCCCTTCTCTCCCTCTCTCGTCTATGTTATATCGTCTTTCTTCTCTTCTCTACTTTCTCTTATATGCAGTACACTCACCTTCTCTACTGTCTTCACCTTGGCCTCACATACTATCTCTTCTCATTCTCTCTTCCCCTTGGCCACCCTCTTCTCTTTCTCTCGTCTCTATCCTTTATGTCTCTCTCTCTCCATCGCTTCTCTTTCTCTCGTCTCTATCCTTTATGGCTCCCCATCGCTTCTCTCTTCTCTCTTCTCTCTGTCGTTTTCTTGGTCAGCAATTACTCAGCATTCGCGTCTCGCGTCTTGTCGCTGCGCTCGAAGCGCTGAGCTTGAAGCTATGGACCTCTTTAGAACCCCCTGCGACGCCCCCTACAAGCTCCTTCAGCTCACGCCAGAGCTCATGGGGCTTCTACAGGCCGGCAAGAAGGTTGCCATCAAAAGTTCGTTCGAAAAAAACGACCTAGTGATTGTTTCAGACACGAAAACATGGAGATTACGACAGATGGACCAGACGAACGAAATGATCCTACACGAGGATCTAGGCGATAAGATGATAGGTGTGTGTTCCTTCGGGTATGAGTATGAGGCTAGCCCTTTACGTCCGAGCCTTCGGTTCGATTTGCTTCCGTATTACGGAGATAACGATGAAAAGAAGAAATATACATTACGAGAGCTAATGGAGAATTCAGCGGTGCTGGAGTCGGAATTTATGGACCAGTGGTACGATAATGCGTGTGTGGAGGTGGACGGCGCTTGTTGGAGGCTCAAGACTGACGTAATAAAGAAGTTCTTGGATATAGTCATATCAACTATGATACTGAAAAAGTTGGACTATATGAAGGAAACAGTGCCTTTTATCGAGTATAACTTGGATAGCAGTGTAGTAGAGACGTTAAAGAAGAAGTTCTTCGAAGATGGGAAGTTGAACAATAAGAAAATCTCTAACTGGTACGGTATAGAGACTCTTAAGGCTAATGGGTTCATACTTGAGTCTAAGTTCTATATCTTATGGAGCGATACCATGCCATCGTTTTACAAGGTTCCCTTGGACATCAACAATCTCCGTGGTCAGTTCTATAGGGTGGACGAGAGTGTGCATTACTTGAATCCGTTGACCTTGAGTGTGGACTTTGGGACAAGATTGAAAGAGTTGTTCAAGTTTACGAAGACGTGGGACTTAGAGGACATAGGCGAGTTCTTGGTGACAGACAAGAAGTTGGAGAGCGTGTTGTTGAAGTACTGTCGGGTGAAGCGAGTGGGCAAGCGGCGGGTGGTGACGAGCAGGTAGCCATCACTGTTGACGAAGCGTGCGACGATGCTTCAGCGAAGGACTGAAACGACCCAGGGGTGTAAATTTGAGACTTGTGGACCTAGTGAGCCAGTGGGACCTGGCAGCACAACCCCGAATCGAAGGCTGCTTGCAGGCTCATTGTCCCTCGCCAAACTATGGCAGCCATCGCTCCCTAACATCGCTGGATCGTTGGATCGCAGTGTATGTAGTGAATATATGAAGCAGGAGTTACGAGAGTGTGAAGACGCAGGATACAAAGGAGAAAGCGGACTGAGGCTGTGAGAGAACTGACACCCAGGTAGTGATGGCTTAATCAGGCTGTATAGCGATGTTATATGCAGGATTTATTAGCAGCTAAGAATCAATAGTACTGCTTGCACTATTCTCCTACTGTTTCCACGGCTTCTCTCTTCACTGCCCTCTTCTGCTAACATGATACCTCTCAGAGAGAAGCCATGAGCGAAGGGCCGTGGCATTATGGAGCCGGTTGGAGTTATGGGTAGCGAACGCTAAGCAGAGTGTCTCTGATCTGATGGCTTGTGGTAGCCATTGGCCTACAGATGTACCCGAGGTCTCTACTCGTGGTCTCTTCTCGTGGTCTCTTCTCGTGGTTTCTTCTCGTGGTCTCTACTGATCTCTGGCCTAGTGATCTCTCTCAACGGCTCTACTGATCTCTGGCCTAGTGGTCTCTACTCACTGGTCTGCTCACCGGCTCTGCTCGCTGGCTCTTCTGTCTCAAGTCTCTCACGGTCTCATGCACCCCGTGCAGCCCATCTGCAGCCATCTGCAGACATGCGCTCACAGTGCAGCGTGCAGCTGTCCGCGATGGGCTGCAGCTGCCCGCGCAGGTGGCCGCTTCACGGCGCCGATCGCCGGTCTCACTTATGACTCCATTTGTCACTGCCCTAGTCGTACGTGCTGTTTAAGCGATGCTAACAAGCTGATACTAACCAACAGAGTGGCGCTTGTGCCGGGATGTGCACAGACATTTTTTTCTTCCCCATCGACACTGTCAAGACGAGGCTTCAGGCCCCAGGTGGTTTCTTCCACAATGGAGGGTACAGAGGAATCTATAAGGGCATTGGGTCGTGCTTTGTGGCTTCAGCGCCAGGAGCTTCATTGTTCTTCATCACTTATGATGGATTGAAGCGGACATTGTCGACGTCGGAGTTGTCCCTCCCGCTCCAGCATATGATCAGTGCATCTGTAGGTGAGATCGCTGCATGTACTGTTCGAGTACCATCCGAAGTTGTTAAGCAGCGGACGCAGACTGGAGTGGTTTCTTCACTTGGGAACTTCCAGAACGTGCTTAAGACCGAAGGGTTCAAAGGCCTTTACCGTGGATGGAGTTCTACTATCATGAGAGAGATTCCATTCACAGTGATTCAATTTCCACTATATGAAATTTTTAAGAGAAACCTCCGGCCTAAGACTGGTGATAATGTGGCCGGTGCATTGAGTGGAAGCGTGGCTGGAGGGATTGCTGCTGCTGCAACTACGCCTTTGGATGTGATCAAGACGAGGATCATGCTATCTAAGGAAAAGGTGGGAGTGAAGGAAGTGGTTGAACAGTTGGTACGAGAGGAAGGCTACGGAGCGTTCTTCAAGGGCATCGGACCCAGAGTCATGTGGATCTCCGCAGGTGGGGCCATCTTTTTGGGGTGCTATGGCGTTGTTAGCAATGCTTTGGCAGAGGAGAGCGACGGCCGGAGGGGAGTGTAAGCTGGAGCGGAGATCAGGGGGGTGTGGTGTGGTATCAGAGGTACCTGTGTGCCTGTGGAGATGGCTAGAGGGCTGTGGAGATGGCTAGAGGGCTCTGCTGGACTCTGGCAGGCGATCTAAGGAGATCTCATATCAGACCTGCCAGCAGATCTCGAGATGGTCATGTGAGGGAGACGTCAGTATGTATCTTACGAGCATACAATGCCGTCTACACTCGGTACTGATCTGCGTCCCGCCTGCATTGTTCTGCGTCACGCCTGCACTGATCTGCTCACTGTCTGCTCTGCCATACTGATGATGAAAAAGAGTACATAGTAATAGACGATGGGATGAAAAGTACATAGTAATAGACGATAGGATGAAAAGTACGTAGAAATAGGGGAAATGGCCAAATACTGATGCGTCAAGACGGAGTTCAATAAGACAACACGATAGGGTAGAGATACCAGAAATGTCTAGTGTCTGACGGAGTTCAGTGAGTGATAAATACGATAAATAGTGTCTGGCGGAGTTCCTCAAAGGGGTCAGAAGGTCCATTAGCCCCAGACAGAGGCTAGTGGTGTCGGAAATACGGCTATAATCAGACACCTGATGCCTCATGACGGAGTTCCTACAAAGGGGTATCGGACGGGATTCCTTAAACCCGCCAGCCCCAGACTGGGACAGACAGTGACGAAGGAAACATGCATATGTACCACGGCTATAGTCAGACACCATTCCCAGACAAGGTTCGTGAGGTCATGGTAATATGCATGAATTAGCGATGACGACGAGGGTAAATTGACGAAGGAAAGGTGCATATGTAGGCCGGCTAAATAAGCAGACACGCATGAACGTCCTGATAAAGTGTCGTGTTATATGCATAATCATGAGACACGCATATCCCCTGCATGATGGTAATTTATGCAGGGATGTGCGGGAGGCTGCGGGATCGTGCAGGAGTGTCTGTGAGGTAACAGACATGCATAATTTGTCGTGTGCTTATGTAAGCGGACACTGAATGGAATACGGTAACAGACATGCATGAATCATCTTGTGCTTATGTAATGCGCCTGTTCTCCTATTTTTCTTCTCTAGAATCAAGGGAGTCGCACCGTTTGTCCCCGATTCTCTCCCTAATTCTGACTCCCCTCGCGCCATTGCTTCTCACAAACTCTCGCTAGCTCGCACAGTTCATGCCAGTTCCCCAATTCTCGAATCGCTCCTTTTTCCTCATCTCATCTCATTACTAATACACTCACCACACTCTCCACACTCTCCACATTCACCACAATTACCAACCTATCCCGTTTCTATGGTCTCCTTTTCTCCCCTCCTAATCTGCCACCGTTTCAACCGTTCTCCACCGTTCCCCATCTTTTCCCACGTTTCTCTCTCTCCTCACGCTAGCTCGCTTCTCACTCCGTTCTAAGCTGAGCGAAACTCGCACGAAGCTCGCACGAAACTCGCACGAAGCTCGCACCATTTCTCCCTAATTCTCACAATTTCTCACCATTTCTCGCTCGCTTTCACTCCGTAGCTCGCAGAAATCATCATGAAGTCATTCAGAGCCATCACCAAAGGCATCCCTTCAAGGGCCCATCAATCGACTTTCTACCGGTCCCTCGCCACAGGGGCAACCCCCCCATCCGCTGCTACCATTGCTGCTGCTGCCACCGCCAGTAGCACCGCCGCTACCGCTGGCGCTACCACCGGAGCCATCTCGCTCAAAAACGCCAGCAGAGACGACTCTGCCTTCGGAACAAGGCCCATCTACCTCGACTTCCAGGCCACTACCCCCACTGATCCGCGTGTGCTTGACAAGATGCTCCCTTTCTACACCGGGTTGTATGGAAACCCCCACTCGTCCACCCACTCCTATGGCTGGGAAACCGACAAAGAGGTGGAGAAAGCCAGGGAATACATAGCCAAGGTGATCAACGCTGACCCTAAGGAGATCATCTTCACCTCCGGAGCCACAGAGAGTAACAATATGGCAATCAAAGGGATCCCTAGGTTCTACAAGAAGACTAAGAAACATATTATAACCACTCAGACTGAACACAAGTGTGTGTTGGATTCATGCAGACACATGCAAGACGAAGGGTTCGACGTGACCTATTTGCCTGTTTCGGACGAAGGGTTGATCAATTTAGACGACCTTAAGGCAGCTATAAGGAAAGATACCGCATTAGTGTCTATTATGTCCGTAAACAACGAAATAGGAGTTATCCAACCTATAAAGGAGATTGGAGACATCTGTAGGGCCCACAAGGTGTTCTTCCACACCGACGCCGCCCAGGCTTACGGTAAGATCCCTCTAGACGTCAACAAGATGAATATTGACGTCATGTCAATCAGCTCTCATAAAATCTATGGACCTAAAGGTGTAGGTGCTTGCTATGTAAGAAGAAGACCCAGAGTGAGACTTGAGCCCATCATCACTGGTGGTGGCCAAGAGAGAGGTCTTCGTTCAGGTACCTTAGCACCTCCTCTCATCGCTGGGTTTGGTGAAGCTGCTAGACTCATGACCCAAGAGATGGACTATGATAAGGCCCATATCGAGTCATTGTCGAACAAGTTGAAGTCTGCTCTCCTCAGCATCCCTGACGTGTATTTCAATGGTCCTGCTGATGCTACAAGACACTATCCAGGCTGTGTCAACTGTTCCTTTGGCTACATCGAGGGAGAGTCGTTGTTGATGGCCTTGAAGGACATTGCCTTGAGCTCTGGCTCTGCATGTACCTCTGCGTCCTTAGAGCCTTCCTACGTGCTCCATGCTTTGGGGGCTGACGACACCTTGGCTCATTCCAGTATCAGGTTCGGTATTGGAAGGTTTACTACCGAGGCAGAGATCGAGTATGTGATCGAGGCGATCAAACAGAGAGTGGACTTCTTGAGGCAGTTGTCTCCATTGTGGGAGATGGTACAGGAGGGAATTGATTTGAACAGTATCGAGTGGAGTGGACACTAGAGGACCCATCAGTAGTAGCCCCTGTAGCTCCTGAAGCTCCCATGAGTATTTCATTGTGAGTGTCCGCTGTAGCTCCTGGTGCTCCTGTAGCTCCTGGCGCTCTCGCGGTCTGTCGTTCGTGACGTTCGCTGTTCTTGAGCGAGTATATAGGAATATATTGTGTATGAGAGTCTCTGACCTGAGCTCTACGTGAGTGTAGCAGATGAAGGAGGTGAGAGTGTTCATGAGAGTGTTCATGAGAGTGTTCAAGAGAGTGTTCAAGAGGAAGGTCACAGGGTGAGAGGTGGTGGAGAGACCGTATCATTACTGCCTCTTCAGCAACGACTTGCAAGGCCCACGCAGGTGGCGGAAGCAATAGCCAAACTAAGGAATAAAATGCAGATGTACTCGATCTTGACTCCCAGCTGGCAAGACCTTCTTCTTCTTCCTCCTCGCCTTCTAGCTATCCCAACAGAATCAACGGGACCTTCCTCTGTGCTGCCATCGGAGGCTCCACTAGAGCTTCTCCCAGATCTCCTGGCTGCGCTTCCAAAGCTTCCCTTCTTGGACTTCCCGGATCTCCTGGGGCACCCGGGACTCCTGTGACATCTACATGGATTTCCAAGTTGATAACTCCACTAGGGGTGTATATTTGATAATAAGTCATAACGGCTACAATTGTTAGGGCTACAAATTTAAGGCTGGAAATGGCTGCAAACTTGCCAACTCTGTAACTCTCAGTCCGCAGGCCCAATGGCGATCTTGATGGTCTTGGGGTAGTGACAGCCTTATGGTCTTGTGCTCACGGGCAAGATCCTGAGTCATGGCGGTCTACGAACAAGTCATGGTGTCTTTTAAATAATATATATGCTTACCTAGTCACGTATTTGAATGGCGATGCTCATGCATTGAACCCGCAGCCAGGCCCTAGCGTCACTCAGTAGCTGTGTCTCTGATGTCTCTGGTGTCTCTGGTGTCTGTGGTGTCTCTGGTGTCTCTTCGTCTGTATCTGTCTCCGAATCTGTCATCTCTGGCACTGTTGTAGCGTCTGGATTTATCACCTGAAACTCGTCAAGAGACTCATGGGACTCAAGGGAGTGGTCCATGGTATCGAGCATCTCTTCTATTGCGTCCTCAAACACCATTCCAGAGAAGGCAGCTGGATAGTCACCAGCCGGGCCCCCTCCGAATACCCCTGGTCCAGGGACGGTGAGTAGGAAGTAGTATGGGTCCTCGTGAGGGTGTATCTCCAAGGTGACAATCCCCCCAGGGGTGTCCATTTGAATAAAGTTTGACATATAGAGTAGAAATTTTGACAGCTGAACTTGGCAGATGGGCAGTTCGGCAGATCTTAGGAAAGGGGAGCGCAAAGGGGAAAGAGGTTAGGAAATTATAGCAGCTTCGAGGAGTGAAAACTGGCGAGTGCAGTGACCATTGCATCGAATGGAGAACTGCTGGATGACTGTGTCATGGCCTCGGGCTGAAGACTGGTAGAGGACTGGAGGACTGTCTGCTGAGAATGGCTGCAAAATTACTGAAAATGGCTGCAAAATTTTCCTTGGACACGACCCGTCATCCCTCCTCTGCTTCTCCTTCCGACGCTGTCAAAACTCACCAAGAGTGAGACAAGGCAGATAATTGTTGATTTTTCGGCGTGTCTGTACTGCAATGGTTGCAAATGGCGACTTTCCTCCTTCATATCTCCCATATTTCCAGCTCGAGACTTTCCACATCTTGGCTACAGAGCCTCAGAGTACATGCCAATCCCTCCCCATGAATACTCCACTCTTCCCCCCACCACTCTCATCCTCGCCAAACACTGCCTGAAATGGCTGCACGCAAAGCACCCAAATGGCTGCAAAAAGTCACCCACACTGCATATAGCAACGTCTCTTTGTTCTCTTCTATCTTTGTCTCTTCTCCTTCACATCTCCTTCCTCACATCTCCTTCCTCGCATCTCCTTCGTCACATCTCCTTCGTCCATCTCCTTTACACTCTTCTCCCACTCTTCTCTCACTTTTCTTTTACTGCTTCGCTCATAAGAGTCATATTGTAGAATTCGTCAAAATCACCCTACCACCAAAATCCCAAAAAATCCCCAAAAAATCCCCACTCCCTTGTCATTAGTACCACCACTTCCAGCATCACTCTACTCTGGCTCTTCTCTCTCCCCGGGCTCTTCGCCGCTCGGAATAGAGCCAGAGTAGAGGGCCGCTACCGGCCCGCTCCGCACTCGTCGAATTTTTCACTCACTTCACAGACTCTTAAGACACTCTTAAGACACGCTTAAGACACACTTAAGACATTTAGACACATCTTCATAACTCCATTCACTAAGTTATGACCACCAAAAGAATCACACTTCTCCCTGGCGACCATGTCGGCACGGAGGTCGTCGCCGAGACCGTCAAAGTCCTCAAAGCTATCGAAAGCGTCAGCGACGTCAAGTTCGAGTTCGACTACCAGCTCATTGGAGGCGCTGCCATCGATGCCACAGGTGTCCCTTTGCCAGACGAAGCGTTGGAAAGTGCTAAGAAAAGTGACGCTGTTCTTTTAGGTGCTGTAGGAGGCCCTAAGTGGGGAACTGGAGACGTCAGGCCCGAACAAGGGCTCTTGAAGATCAGGAAAGAGTTGAACTTATACGCCAACTTGAGGCCCTGCAACTTCGTCAGCGACAAGTTACTCAAGTTATCACCTCTCAAGGAGAGTATCGTCAAGGGTGTCGATTTCTGTGTGGTCAGAGAGCTCGTAGGAGGCATTTACTTTGGAGAGAGAAAAGAACAAGGTGATGATGAAGACGCTTGGGATACTGAGAAGTACTCAGTTCCAGAGGTCGAGAGGATCACCAGAATGGCTTGCTTCATGGCCAAACAACACACTCCTCCGCTTCCTATTTGGTCTCTTGACAAGGCTAACGTTTTAGCATCTTCAAGACTCTGGAGAAGAACTGTGGATGCCGTAGTCTCCAGAGAGTTCCCAGAGTTGAAAGTTCAACACCAGCTCATCGACTCGGCGGCTATGATCCTTGTGCAGAATCCTAAGAAGCTCAATGGTATCATCATCACCTCTAACATGTTTGGTGATATCATCTCTGATGAGGCCTCAGTCATCCCAGGCTCTTTGGGTCTCCTTCCATCAGCTTCTTTGGCTTCGCTTCCAGACACCAACTCGGCCTTTGGCTTGTACGAGCCATGCCATGGCTCAGCTCCGGACCTTGCTGAGAATAAGGTCAACCCCGTGGCCACCATCCTCTCTGCTGCTATGATGTTGCGGTTGAGTTTGGACTGCTTGAAGGAGGCCGAGTTGTTAGAGCAGGCTGTGGGCAGAGTCATCGACAGGGAGATCACCACCGCTGACTTGGGCGGCCACAGCACCACCCAGGAGGTTGGGGACGCTGTGGTGGCGGAGATCTTGCACTCGAAGCACTGAAGAACTTGAAGCGGACGAGAGTGCTTCTCCAGCGACTTGGTCTCCAGCAAGAGTTCTTGGTGCTCTGTCTGGGTGTCCCAGGCGAACCTTGCTTGTATATTGAATATATGACCAGAGAGAGAGAAGCTTTGAACGAAGCGAGAAGCGACTGTAAGTTAGATGTGTAGAGAGAAGAGAGAAGAGAGAAGAGAAGAAAAGAGAGAGTAGAGTAGACAGACAGTAGACAGACAGTAGACAGACAGTAGACAGACAGTAGACAGAAGATACAAGATGAGACCAGAGGCGGAAGAGAGACAAGAGGAGACAAGAGGAGAGAACGGATTTTAAAGAGAGAACAGAGAGCTTCGGTGCTCCACCATCATGCATTTCTAATTGTCTATCTAACTGTCTGACCGCCTACATCAAAGCCCTGTAAGCTCACGCCTACGGCCTAGCTGATGATCTCGCTCAAGTACGCCATACTGCCCAACCGCAACGTCCCATCACTCTCCGCCGTCTGTACCGTGTCATCTGCATCGGATACACCCACCTCTTCCCTCTCTAGCCCAGGAGCTCCAGGCCCTTCGGGCGCTTCAGGCCCAACCGCCGAGTAGAAACTCTCCTCGCTTCGGGACTCATGCGTGGTGTCGTAGCCCCTGTACGGCGTGGCCACCTCGTGGGCGTCACCATTCTTGTGGCTGTCGAAGTTGATCTCCCGGCTGAATTCATTGACAAACTGCAGCGAAGTCAACAGCGGCTGCAGCCCGTTGATGGGTGTAACCACTACCAGGTTGTAGTACGAGATGGCACTACGGAGCAGGTCCGCCCCGCTGACATCCCGGAACGTACTGTCCACCAGGATGGAGTGTGGGAGTCGTATGGGCCGCTCAGCGCTGCCAGGCCGCCCAGCCCCCGGCGCTCCAAGCCTGCCATTGAGTCCCCCTGGCGTGCCTGCTGGTGGGTCATACTGGCTGCTCCTGACGGAGCTCAGCGACAGCACCCGAGAGAACAGCACCCAGTTGGGGCCATCGTCGTCAGTGAGTTTGGGGCCTACAGTGGCTGTGGCAGCTATATCAGCGTTGTCGTTTACAGCACGGATAGTATCGGTATGAGCGCCGTTGAGTCCGGCCTTTCCAGCAAGCTGCACAGGCAGAGCAGGCAGAACGAGAGGCTTGACTGCAGGCTTAACAGCAGGCTTAACAGCAGGCTTAACAGCAGGCTTAACAGCAGGCTTAACAGCAGGCTTAACAGCAGGCTTAACTGCGGGCTTCACTGCGGGCTTCGCTGTAGGCTTCACTGCAGGCTCTACTGCGGGTCTCGCTGCTGGTTTCACTGCTGGCTCCGCTGTCATCACTGGCTTCACTGGCTCCACCGGCTTCACTAGCTCCACGGGCCCAAGCTCGTTAAGAGTCTGGTCGCTCAAGTCCTGGGAGCCATTGGCCTCCGGAGTCTCTTGATGGTGGCCGAGCACAACAGTGTCAAACGTAAGGTTAGTGCTTGTCCGAGCAATGTCTCTGCTCTGTCTCTTATCATCCTCCCTCACACTCCCTGTTTCCAACTCCGCCTTCAATTTAGGCGTTGGCCTGTACAACTGGCGATACCTAAACCGGTGCCACCATCTTTTCTTCTTTGGGACAGCTGCAGCAGTATCTGCACGTGATACAGAAGCAGACGCAGGAGATGCAGCGGCAGACGCACAAATTGTCACTGGTGCAGCATCTTTGTCCCGATTGGGAATATCCTGCCGCGACTGTTTCTTCGGTGATTGCAGTTTCTCAAGAGCTACCGGCTCCGGAACAAGCCCCGCAAACTCGTTGAGGTCTTTCTCAAGTGCTGGTATAAGGACCGACGCAAGTCCGCTCCCAAAGTACCGTTGCATTGCCATCAGAAGCGTATCAACCCAAATGTCGCGAAAATCATCGGGCAGCGACACAACATTTGTTACAGTTTCACCGTTTCGGGTATATCCAACTAATTCGATATCTTGACCCACAAAATTGGCAGTAAACACCATGAAACAAGATGGGTTGATTTCAAGGTAAGATCCAGCCATTTGTGGACCCATATTAAGAAGTAAAAGTACTGGCAGTTTCGTAGGCTCATTAGGGTAACTATCACTGTTATGAGCGGCGGTATATACTGTAGATGAATGGAATAAATGGAAGGGGGTCTGTTTGGATAAGATCTTTGCTTTATCGATCAACTCAATAATGTCATGGCCACTAGCTCTATTGGAGTCTCGAAGAATCTCGTACTTGTATACCTTATTACTACTAAGATCTATTATGCGAAGATAGTCTTCCTCTGATAATGACCGGGGTGAAATGGCAAGGTATTTCGTCACGGCCACATCCTTAATATGAATCCAATGTGATACTTTCATGGCTGGGAAAACTCCCATATCAACTGGCTTTTCATTAACTAATGAATGCATGAGTACATCGGCAACTTTAACCGTAGGCTTCGCATGCGATTCAACCAGTAAAAACATGAGCATATCTGTAAAAATAATCATGACGTGCTGCGACATTTGGTTCAGGCCATATTGCACGCTACGCAACTCGTAAACTCCGACAACTTTACGGGTTAGCCAGCCTAATTGAAATTCAGACGGCCAGTCTTGGGCAAGCTCCACCAAGAGTTTACCAGTTGGGGTGAAGTACCGGTGGGAAGTGTCTGTACTTTTGAGCGGCTGGCCAAACGCATCTATCACTTCAATGCAAATGTCATAATAGTGCTTAAACTGTGCTAGCGTCTCGTCTGCGCTCAACGCCTCTGTGTCCGCTCCTTGTGCATCCGCTGCATCTAAGCGGCGCTGAACAGTTGGCCAAAGCCGCTGAAGCAACAACTTCATTTGCGGCAACTGTAATACCGAACTAGTAACAACGCTCTGAATATATTGAACACTGTACCCTTTCTTATTAACTTCAGGATCATTCAATACACTATACTTGGTACTGAATCGGGAAAACCTGTCGGAGAACTTCTGCATGTTAGCCTCATGTCGCACAAACGGTCTGTATAAATATGGTAATAATGTCGCGAGAGCCCGCACAACTTCAATATAGCCATACAGGTTAGCCTTCTTAAGAGCATCATGAAGGATGCAATTGATTCTAGTAATCTCATCAATAGTAGGTGGGAATACTCGATTGAGCTTGGCAATTCCATTCTTATTGTTGTCATTCACATACATCCGAAGTGGTACTATCAAATGTTGTAGTAACTCGACAAGCGAAACTGTAAATTTGTTTTGCAAGTTAACGAGCTCATCAGTAACTGCAAGTACCGACTGATCATACATAATTGCAGGTTTTTCATAAGTATTGGGCAGAGGAGTATGATATGATGTTTCCAATACTTCTGGAGAATACTCAAGGAGGGGATCAAATAATTGATCGATTTGGTCGCCTAAAAGAATAACTAATCGATTATTTAGGTCAACTGATTCTAAACTGTAAACTGTGTCTACTACCACCAGGTTGATTGAATGGGCCGAAATTGCCCCTGATTGAAGGAGAGTAGCACCAAATTCATGTGGTCGTCTGGAGGTAAGCAACGTCGCTGCACTAGCAAGATTACCAGCGTTGGTTTCGTCCCAATGGGTAACAAGACCATTTGTAAGTTGAGACTTTGCGGGTTGTGAATCGGAATCGTGTAGGGGATCTGTAAAACGCGGATCTGCAAATGAATCTGCGGGCTGAAAAAGTGCAGGTTGCGGTGGAAAATTCGAAATACGGTTATAATTCTTCAAATTCGAAACAGCCAAAGCCCTACGAACCTTAGAATTCCGATGTTCTGGAGAAAGGTTCAAACAAGCAACGAAGAACCGAGAATCTTCGTTTAAAACCATATCACTATAAACTGCAACTCCATATTTAGTGAGCGATAAACAGCAAAGTTTAGCCAGGTGAGGATCTTCATAAACTGCAGATATCACTGGACCAAAAAAACTATCATTAGAATAGAAGTAAGCAGCATTGGGGAACACCTCTAGCCACTCCGCTGTGGTCTTGACAGGCAAAGGGAACTGGGAGTGAAGACTACACTCAAATCGCCCCAGTAATGGTGGTATAAACATAGTAAATTCCAAAGTGCGAAATTCCTCTTTAGGTAGTTTCCTGATCTGGAATATAAATTACAGGTTAGATCGACTAGAGCTTCTAAGTCCCGGCAAAAAAAGGGGGGACGAATAAGGAGTTGCAGAAATGAGTCAGAATAGTGGCAGTATGTGGGTGTGCGTTTTCGTCAGCTTTGAAGACAGTTAAATTTGGTATATTTAGAGGGTTTATGTATGGAAGAATTGTGATGAGCTTTATTTGGAAATTACCCAATTAGGAAGGTGATCCGGATAATACAGGTAGGAGTTTTGAGCGGAGCGAGAAACGACGTAGGCCCGCTGGCCCCGCTAGGCGGACGAGTTAGCGAGACGGTAGACGAGCGTGGCCAGAGGCCACAGAGGGCGTCCCGTAAAGTAGACGTAGAGAGACATTAGAGACACGAGAGTGTGTGAGCAGGCGAGGAAGGCGTATATTACACTTCGGTAGCTTCCATTGAGTCATCAGCGTTGGCTTCGACCTCAGTGGCCTCAGTGGCTTCAGTGGCTTCAGTGGCCTCAGTGGCTTCAGTGGCCTCAGTGGCCTCAGTGGCTTCAGCCTCGTCAACCTCAATGGCGTCTGTCTCATTGGCAGCGTCGGTGACTTCAACGTCTTCCGCAGCGTCGGTGGCAGCGGTGGTTGCGTCCGCGGTGGTAGCGTCCGCGGCAGCGCCAGCGAGAGTAGTGTCGGTTGTAGTGCTGTCTGGCGCGGTGCCTGGGGTGCCGCTGGCGTACGAGATGCCTAGCGGGCGGCCGCCGTACTCATACCCGTTCAAGTTGCTGATTGCAGTGTCGGCAAGCTCCACGCTAGTGAACCGTACCACTGCGTTTCCAGAAGCTCTGGCGCCCTTGTACTGCAATTCGGCCTTGTCGATGGAGCCAATGGTCTCAAAGAGCTCGTACAAGTCTTCCTGACTGGTAACAAAGGGGAGGTTTTGCACATAGATGGTGCTGCTGCGGGACCCACCGCCTTTGACGCCATCGGTAAATGCGCTAGCACGAGCGGCGGGCTTTTCCCGCGAGTCTCTGGCACGAGGATCCTTCTTGGCGCGGCCAGGACGCGTGGTTAAGCGGCGGCCCTCGATCTCGTAGCCCAGGAACATCTCCAATGCGGCTGCGGCGGCGTCAGCCGTGCGGAACACAACCGTACCGTAACCCATCAGCTGGCCGCGGCGGTCGAGTCGCACGTCGGCCCTCTCCACGTCGCCCGCAGACCGCATGAGGTCCTTGAGCGCCTGCCAGTTGACCAGGAACGGGAGGTTTCCGACGAAGATCTCCGTCAGGTCGTCGGACTTGTCGTAGCGGTCGCCACGGTCGCCTCGATCGCCACGGTCGCCTCGATCGCCACGATCGCCACCATCGCCACGGTCGTACTGACGTTCCGACCTATCGTTTGCCCTATCGGTCGCCCTGTCGGTCGGAGCGGCGGCCTGCCTGTCGGAGGGCGGTGGATAGTCCTGGCGGACAAAGATCTTGCGGCCCTGATACTCAGACCCGTCGTAACGGGAGATGGCCGCTGCGACATTTTCCGCCGACGAGAACTCCACGGTGGCCATGCCGCGCGAGCGGCCGCGGGCAGTGACAATGTCGGCACGCACTACGTCTAGGTCGCTGAAGATGGCACCCACATCGTTGGGGCCAAGATCGTAGGGAATGTTACCCACGAAGATGGAGTTGGAGTAGTTTCTCTCTGTTTTAGAGCGATACTCGGCAGTAGGATCTTCAGTGTGATAAACTCTGCCTCTAGATCTATCGAAGCCTCTTCCTCTGCCTCTACCTCGACGGCCGCGAGGGCCACCACGAGAGTCTCTGGAGTCACGAGAGTCGCGAGAGTCCCGAGAGTCACGGTAGGAATTTCGAACCGGAGAACGAGATCTGTTTCTGGGGGGCGAGGGGTCCTGGATGTTAGTAGGAGCGGCGGGAGAGAGTGTGGTACATACTCTTGAATAGTCGTCGATGTCCATGAAATTCGCGCCATTCTGAGCGGACCAATCTGAGCGGCCAGTGCGGTGCGGCATCGCACCGGCAGCACCAGCGGAGAGTCGCACCGGCAGGCCAGTACCAGCGGAGAGTCGCACCGGCAGGCCAGCACCAGCGGAGAGTCGCACCGGTAGGCCAGTACCAGCGGAGAGTCGCACCAGCGGGCCAGTACCAGCGGAGAGTCGCACCAGCGGGTCGGGCGTCGGGCGTCGGGGTCGCCACCTCTGGTGCTACTACGACTACTAGTGCAGTGAGCCCTGTGTACCGGGAAGTGTATATTAACGTATGACAGTGGTGCGCAGCTAGTCAAGGTACCATGAGAGACCAGCCCATGTAATGATAGCAGAACTGATAAAAGCAAGCACGACCACAGCGCATAAGCGGAAGGCGACACGAACCTCGTCCACGCTAATATTCCCGCTCACAAAATTCTGGTACTGGCGGTGCTGCGACTTGAGTCGGTGGCCGCAGCGGTGCGGGAGAATAATGCGGTCGTACTCCAGGTCGATAGCAAATCTTTCTCTATGTAAAGTCCTCATGGCGTCCTTCAATACCTCGGGATAGTTGTCGGTAATGATAGCGCCGTTCTTCAAGATGAGGTCCCACATAATGGGGTCGTAGCAGGCCAAAATTTCCTGGTATTCTGCCTGTTCCTCCTTACCAGCTAATAAGCTGTACTCATATGCGGTCTCTAAGAGCTTAACTTGGTTCGAGTACCTTCTCTTAGGCAGAGTGTCGTCAAATACATACTTCCGCAACTGCTGCGTTCTTCTGAACAGGTCGTGGCTCAGGTCAAGGGCCTCCTTGTCTAATAGTGTCATGGTGCCAGGGCCAAGCCGCAGGAGAGAAGATGAAGATTGGCGCGGTGCGGGCCCAGCGGCGCAGCGCCGGAGCTGCGGCGCGTCAGGCAGCTGTCTGGCGCAGCCACCGCGCCTCGCCCTGCGGCCAGCTCTGCCTACTTCTATGCATTATACTACACACTGCTCCACCCTCCATACGCTCCTCGCAGGCTCCACCCTCCATACGCTCCTCGCAGGCTCGGAGCTGCAGGCTCGGAGCTCGCTAGACAGGGTGCGGAAGCACTAACCGGCGCTCGACCTCTGTCTCCTTATTGGCCTCCTCCTCACCATCAAACTTCAACCGCACCCTCTCCTTCTTCATCCCCACCACCACCGCGGGATAAAATGTCGTGGTCTCAGGGTACCGCGCCAACACCTTGGCCCCGTACTCGTAGGGCGGTAGGCCCTGCGCGCTGGCGGCAATCAAAATCACCTCGCGGTAACTGGCCTTAAACGTCTGCCCAGGATTGTTATTTTCGTCGGGCTCGGGGTCGCGCACCTCGAAGCGCGCCCCGTCGCCAATGACTCGGGTCACCTCGCACTGGATCCATTCCTCGCCGTGCCTATTGCGGAGCTTGTAGGCCACCTCTGACCCCACCACTATAGGCTCGTGGGGGTTATATTTCAGTACATGGTACAGCCGTCCTACCTTCCGCTTCTTCTCTACTGGTTTTGGTTGCGTTTTGGCCTCTTGAAGCACTCCTCCGACGGTGGTCTGAAAAGTTTCCACTAGCTTGCGGGTGTGAGCGATATTGTCTTTATGAGCGGCCACAGCGTCGCGATCGACGGTCGTCGGGTCGGAATCGCCACTCTGGAGCTGTTGTAAGGTGTCTGAGTAGATGTTATCGATAGACGACGTATCGTTGCGTCCACAGATGTCCTGGAGTGTCGCTATTGCCGTGTCCCACATAGTTGCAGAGCTACCGCGAGCGCGCGCCTTAGAGCCAGCTGGCGAGCGGTGGGCTGGCGAGCAGTGGGCGTGGCGAGCGCGGCGGACTGGCGAGCGCGGCGAACTGGCGAGCGGAGGGCTGGTCGGGCACTCATGGCTGGTTGGCGCGGTGCATTTTCCTTCTTCGCACCCTTGCACCATGGTCCCCTTGATGCTTGTAGGCAATGCAATCGAAGGATACTCGCAGCTCCACCACCCTGGACCAATTTCGCAAGACTACCTTCTTCTAGAGGTGCATGAGATGTTGTGTATTGTGGTTTATACCCTTACTGCCTTTTCCTTGCAGTACGCTTCAGAGTACATTGCGCGGGTTCCGGTGCTAGATTTAGTGCCAGTCGCGGTACCATATTTTGCGGTAGATTTAGTGCGGCTCGCCGTAGCAATAGCAGCATTAATTCATGGTAGAAGAAACCGATCCAGGTCATTTCAGAATTTCAGTTGGTTCCTATATACTTATTTAGTATTGGGTTTGGTGCTACTTTTCAGTTTGGTATACACAGGAGCAAGACTCATCGATATAATGGAGGT
Organism: Yamadazyma scolyti; assembly: GCA_003707025.2. NCBI lineage: Eukaryota > Fungi > Ascomycota > Pichiomycetes > Serinales > Debaryomycetaceae > Yamadazyma > Yamadazyma scolyti. Next base: position 610 of record PPMW02000048.1, on the reverse strand, counting down.
TATTTGGCTCATGGCCCAAATGTCTCGTGCGGTAAAGTTACTACCACAATTTACTGTCAATTTGGAGCACAACGTCCACGGCGGCAGGAACCCGTCTCGACTAGTAGGAATTGCCGTGACACTTGCTGGTCTGGTGGCTTGTGTGGTGCTGTTGGTATGGTACTACATCCCGGTGAACTACCCCAGCATAGTGGCGGTGGCTGTGGAGCTTCTCTTGCAGGGGGTTTTATTCTTGTGAAGCTTTACAGAGTTTGGCAGAGCTTGGCAGAGCTTCGAACGGAGTGAGAAGCAATGCCGAGGGCAGAGAGGATTCGAGATGCACCAGCAATTTACGAGCAATTTACGAGACGCAGGCGCCGATCATTGCCGATCGTTGCAGATGGACTTTAGAACTAGTAGGACAGATATAGGAATAAATATAGATAGAGCGAACGGAGTGAGAAGCGATATGGTTGACAGAGAGACAGAGACAGAGAGAGAGAGACAGAGAGAGACAGAGACAGAGAGAGAGAGACAGAGACAGAGAGACAGAGACAGAGACAGAGACAGAGACAGAGACAGAGACAGAGACAGAGACAGAGACAGAGACAGAGACAGAGACAGAGACAGA
>PPMW02000047.1:0-27703 GCA_003707025.2 Yamadazyma scolyti | reverse complement strand
TGTCTCTCTGTCTCTCTGTCTCTCTGTCTCTCTGTCTCTCTGTCTCTCTGTCTCTCTGTCTCTCTGTCTCTCTGTCTCTCTGTCTCTCTGTCTCTCTGTCTCTCTAAGCATCTGTCTCTCTGTCTCTCTGTCTCTCTAAGCATCTGTCTCTACTCTTTGCAATTGACCACCCAGCTGCATGGTCTTCTCTACAGCTCTCCGATTCTGTACTCTACTCCCCACCTCAGCTCTCTAGTTCCTTTCTCTGCTCTCTGACTTGTGCAGCTGTCGAATTGCACACTTCTCTACTCCGGTCATCCACCTCTCTGCTCCGTTCATCCACCTCTCTACTTCGGTTCTCGCTCCACCCAGCTCTAGCTCCTATCATTTCTCCGTCTCTCTACTCTCTTCAACAGTCCTACGGATTCTGGGTCTCTCCCTGTCTCTGCTCCCCCGTCGCTTCTCACTTCCTTCGAAGCTCTCAGCGCTCCCGAAATTTCCAGCATGAGTAGAGCCGAAATCGACCTCCAGACGTCGGTCAAGAAAGCATGCAACCAGGAAGAAGTGCCTCCCAAGAGAAAACATGTGCGTGCATGCATTGTCTACACCTGGGACCACAAGAACCTGCGTGCGTTCTGGAATGCTATCAAAATTCAACCTATTCAAAATGATGAAGTTCAATTGTTCAAGTCATTAGTTATGATCCATAAAGTATTACAAGAAGGCCATCCAAACACTTTGAAGGATGGATATCGTAATAGAGACTTTATTTCTTCATTAGGTACTGTATTTCCTAGCCATGGATCCAGTTATGGTCGCTTAATTAACCAGTACGATAAGTATATCCTTAAGAAACTTGATTTCCATAGGAATAACCCGTCATTTAATGGAATGTTCGAGTACGAAGAGTATATCTCGTTAAGAGCTGTGAATGATCCAAATGAAGGTTATGATTCCGTTCTTCAACTTATGGATTTACAAGATGGTATTGATGATTTACAGAAGCTTATCTTTTCAACAATTAACCATAGTCCTAATAATCTTTGTAAAGTTAGTGCTTTGGTACCATTGATCAGTGAATCTTATGGAATTTATAAATTCTGTACTTCCATGTTAAGAGCCTTATATCAACAATTGGGTGACGATGATGTCCTTCAAGCCTTATTTGATCGATTCGATAGTCAACATTTTATGTTAAGAGATTTTTTTACTGATTGTAATAGTATCAAATTCTTGACTACTTTAGTTTCAATTCCTAAACTTGCCAGCTCTCCTCCAAACTTGAAACTTCATCTGTCCGCTGAAGGTTCTGCTCAACCCTCTGCCCAACCTTCAAGAGAAGTTTCACAACCTCCTAGTGAAGTTGTATCATCCCAACCAACTGGAATTCCAGAAGCCCCACCAACTGATGCCATTTTCCTTCAACAAACTGGAATGTTCCAACAACAACAGTATCAAGAACAACTTGAGGCTCAACGTCAAGCTCAGTTACAACAACAACTTCAACAACAACAGTTATTTGAACAACAGCAAAAGGAACAGCAGCAACAATTTTTGAGAGAACAACAACAACTTCAACAACAAGCCCAAACTGGTAGAGTTGCAGAACTTGAGAATGATTTGTTAATGTTTAAGAATCAATATGATAACGACCAACAGTTGTTACAACAATATGATTCAAGAGTTAAGAGTTTAGAACAAGAAATGATTCAACTTAATAATACTGCTAATGAACAAGTAGCATCTAAGGATGAACAAATCGCCAACTTACAAGAACAAATCAATAATTGGGCTAAAAAATACGAATCTTTAGCTAAGTTGTATTCCAAATTACGTCAAGAACATTTAGATTTACTTGCCAGATTCAAGAAGATCCAACAAAAGATTTCAAGTGCTCAAGAATCCATTCAAAAGAGAGAGAAATTTGAAAAGGATCTTAAAGCAAAGAATTTAGAATTAGCTGATTTGATTAGAGAAAGAGACAGAGCTAGGTTGGAATTGGATAGATTGAGAGGTACAAAAGATCAAGAAATTGAAAAACTTCAAGCTGAAACAAGACTTCTTACTGAAAGATTGACTACCCTTAATTTAAGCAGTATCTCTAGTTCCCAGAATGATAAAGAGCTTAAACAATTACAAGAACAACTTAAAGAGAAGGAAGTGGATTTAGAAATTGCTCAAGAATCTCTTGAAACTGCATTGAATCAACTTGCTCTTTCTAAGAATGAAAATGAAGAATTAGTCAATGCTGAAATAGATGAAATTCTTTTGAACAATATCGATAAATTAAGATCATTAATTGATATTTTCTTAGCTAATAATATTAAGAGAATTCAAAGTACTAAACATGAATTAGAAGATCCAATTCAAGCTGGTAACCTAAATGCTTCGCCTGAGTATATCTTATCTATTATTGAGAATAGTTCTGATTTAGCTTCAGACTTTGCTTCTATTTTCAATAGTTTTATCATTGATGGCAAGAGTGTTTATGAAAATGATGAAACTTATAGTGGTATTGTTTTAACTAGTAGTGAATTAACTACGTCTTTGAATGATTTGACTTTGAACGTCAAAGGTTTAAGTAGAGCCTTACCTGAAAATTCCGAGGAAGAACTTGTTTTCTTGATATCTGATGTATTAGATGATTGTGAAGCATACTTTTCAAACATCAACTCCTCAGCACTCAAAGCTCTTGAGTCTGATGATGATAAGATTGATAAGGTTATCGATTCTAACCTTCAATTACAAAATACATTACAAGAGTTGACCTCCGTTGTCGAAGATCTTAGATCATCTCCTATAAACTTCAACAATAAAAACATCGATAAACTTGTGGATGATGAAATGTCACAAACTGCTAAGACTATTCAATCTGCTACTAATTTCTTGAATGATCTTTTGGCTAGGCCTCAAATTGAAATTCATGAGAGTATTTTGAATGCTGCCAAGGCTATCATTGATGCCATTGCTCTTTTAGTTAAGGCTGCAACTGAATGTCAAACTGAGATTGTCAAAAAGAGTAACCAGACCAAAACGGAATTCTATAAGAAGAATAACAGATGGACTGAAGGTTTAGTCTCTGCTTCTAAAGCAGTTGCTGGTGCAACCAATATCTTGATTCAAACTGCAGATGGCGTATTAACTGAAAAGAACTCCCATGAACAATTAATTGTTGCATCTAATGAAGTTGCTGCGTCCACAGCCCAATTGGTTGCTGCTGCAAGAGTTAAAGCTAATTTTGCTTCAAAGAACCAGCAAAACTTGGAGTCTGCATCTACCTTGGTATCGTCATCTTGTAAGGCCTTGGTTTCAAAGGTTCAAAGCTTATTGAGCTCAACCGATTCTCACAAGAATGATGTTGATTTGAGTAAGTTGACTCCTTATGAGGGTAAAACTGTAGAGATGGAACAACAGGTTGAGATCTTGAAGTTAGAAAACCAATTAAGTGCAGCTAGAAAGAGATTGGGTGAGATCCGTAAACACGGCTACAGAGATGATGTAAGCGATGACGAGAAGTGATTTATATTGAATAAAAGTATTAAGTATCCTATGTTCTGACTCTCTCCTTGTTTTCCTCGGAACCACCATATTGGCCAATTGCATTTTGGTCGTGTGTGGCAAATTATGTTAAGTACATATAGATTAATATAACTAGACAAATGTCTATAGTTTCATTCTTGAAAGTATACTTGTTTCCTACCTATAGTATTCAATAAGCCAATAAGGTTTGTTTAATTTTAATTTGAGTGGAGAATTTATATTGAAATGCTGTGAAATTTACAATTATTCATTGAAGCAGAGTATTAGAAATATTTTATATCTTTTATTAATAGTACATATACATCATAACACATAAATCATAAAACATAAATCATAAAACATAAAACATCAACTAAGACGCTTCTTAAAGTCCTGCCTCAGTAGCTTTTGAAACCATGCCATTAACTCTGACTCTAAGTTCTTCAATGCCTTAAGGCTTTTATCGGCACCGTTTTTATAATCAGTAACGCTAAAACCACTAAAATTCCTATAAGGAGTTGTATCGACAAATGTTTTCGTCTTCTTATCGTAGTTAGTCTCGCTCTTAGGTGAGCGATGTTCTATCTTGAAGTGACTCAAGTAGTACTGCAATGGTTGATCGTCTTTTGATGCCTTTGACTGCTCAACCTCAATGACTTTATAGCAAACTGGGCATACAACACCTTTGATGTCTTTGATATGACTCATGGTAGTTCTGTTCTTGTTTCCTTCTTTAGCTTTCTTGTACGTTCCAGAAGCAATTGGATCAGGGTACAAGTAACCATCAGTTCCAACACCATGTCTCAAAGACAAGTGTTGGCCATAAGCCGAGTTCTTGATGCTATGGAAGACAATTCCAGGACAGAATGGACAAAGACCTTCTCTAGTATCGTTCATAGGAACGTATTTGTGTGATCCATGACCATTACAAACCGATGTCATTTCAACACGATAGAACTGGGGACAGTATATGCTATCCTTATCTTCGTATGGGAAGATACGAAATTTGTTAGTTCCAAATATCAGGGGGAAATCATCTCCTCTTGTGTAAAGAACTCTAGCAATTGGTCTTCTAATGTCGTTGGGTGGTACAATAGCATTCCCCTTCATCGAAGCCTTGTTATAGTCATAAGCGGCACAATTGTCTGGCATGATTGTGAAGGAACTAAAATATGGCTCTTCATTGAAGGTTGGAGGCACAGCTGTATTTTTACCTTTAACTCCCTCTGGCTTTTTGGATCTAGAAGGCTTACTGTTGTCGTAGATGCCGTGTTTAACGTATCTCATTATGTTATTCAAAATTCTGTCTCTGATGTCTTTATTAGAAGAAAACTTGATAATCTCTTGGAAGCTACCTCTAAATTCTGAAGACTTCAAGACCAATCTAAGCTCAGGCCATACAGAAGGGCCAAGGTAGACACTTTGAGGTCTCACTTGATGAATATTATTACCCAATGGCTCATTGATTCCTGTTAGTGTGCCCATATTTTGAGGGAAAACGTCTGCTACAACTAATTCATTAGCATTGAAAATTGAATCATAATCTGTGAGAGTCTGAACAACAGCGCCATTGATAGAACTATCCAACATGAGACCATCAAATTCTGAGAGAGCCTGATCAATGGTTTCGCCAATAGTATCGTCAAACATCAAATCTTCAATTTCAGCATCCTTTACATCTGTGTAGTAAGGTACATTCTGATTGATTTCAACAGAAGATTCTATAGAAACGGCTGAAATTTGAAATGACTCAAAACCATTATCCGGAGTTTCACCAAACAAGGAAACCTGTAACAGTTGTTCCTGTAAAAATCCATCAATACCAAAGACTTCAAAGTCATCAGGCATGCTGACAGTTTCATGGTCTTTATCAAAGCTATTATTCCTATTCTCAACTTCAGTACTAAAATTACCAATTGGGATAAGCTTATTTTGAGGTTGGTGGTGAGGAAGTTGGTGATGTTGGTGATGTTGGCGACGTTGGCGACGATGGGGTTTAGTGACTCTTCCGGTGTTGAAAACCTTCGATTGGCTATGTATAGTATACATTGACTGCTTAGGCTGGCTCGATAAAGTCTCGTTTAAAAGGACCAGAGGGTCAACGGTAGCCGGCTCATTTTCTGTAGTGGGAACCAAAGAGCCCTTACCCCTCTTACTTCCTGTATCAAGAATAAGAGCCAAGTCAAAAGAGTTTTCCATCGAGTTGTCATGATCCATAGCTAACATCAAATCGACATCGTTGTCATTTTCCCTCAGGGATGCCAAATTGTCAGTGTTTGAAGCAAAATCAAAGTCTGCCATATATGTATAAATTGAATTTAAAATGAAGCAGACAGTTTGCTTTATATACTTTTCTAATATTTGTGTAATAACGCACCCTAAACTAAGAGGTGCTATCATGCATGCAACATTGTGCATCATCGAACGTTGGATTCCCTTTTATAATTACTAAATATGTCTTAAAAAGTGACTGCGAAATTGTAAATAATGCATATAAGCTCTATCTAAGAACCAGGAACCGAAAATGGAATCTTTAATACTGCGGCATCCTCAAAAAGGAAGCTCAAATAATTATCTTTTGCAGCCAAATATTCCTGAATCAAGATTTGCAGGGGAACTTTAGTATCGACAATCTGAAAAGGAAGTTGTAACAAAAGTAGAAATCATTCTTTGATCTCAAGAAATCTTTTGCAATATTCTCTCTGCTGCAAAATGCAGAATCATAACCCTTGTCACTCAAAACTCACACCTTTAGAAGATGTTTGATGATAGGAAGTAATAAACAAGAGAAAGGGCACTAAATCAGTCTCACTTCTGTGGTAACAGTTTTCATACCTCAATTTTGAGTCCACATAAATAGTATTCAGCTTGGAGTATTTACAGGTATTTCGTCAAGTACATTGCAAGCGACCATTATAATTGCAGACCTCTCCCATCCCATTCTTTAGGATAAGAAAACATCTCTATAACCGTTAATACGAAGCCGAATAAAAAAACCTAATCTAAGATTTCGATCGAATTCTTTGATCTAGACTTATTTTCTATAGTTTCCTCGTAGATTGTGAGCTTATTTTTTTGTGAATTTGCAAAAGAGTACTTAAGCAGGTATTCAGATAGTTTAATATAAGCTGCATATTGTATAGGTACTAGTGACATTTAGATTAGAGTTAGAGGAAGTGGGGTTAGTACGAGGAAAATGTTAACATATTGGGTACTTCAAGATATTTATATCGACTGATGCAGGTACATCATGACTCCTAACGCGGGCATCTAATGCATGTTTGTGCACTTGAGTGTTCAATACAGTACACGAATGGTCACATGAAAATTGGTGAAGGTCTACACACGGTAATAAAAAAGACATTATAGAGTGATTGATGTTTCTTCTTGATTTTTTGCTTGTGTTAGCGTTGAAATCACGAATCAACCTGCTTAGCTTTGATATCACCTGATAAAGCCAAGTATTCAAAGATTAGCCTTTGAAATCTATTTAAAGTTGAGTTGTATTTGTTTTACGACACTTTTCTACATCCAAAACTACTTCACTATTGTCAATGAAAGAAATAAGAAGAGATTTTAGGTTTCCCGCACCGTGAAAGCTTGTGCACACAATCCATTGAAATCAGTAATGTGTGAAAATCGCTGCAAAACAAAACTAGAGAACTGTTTAGAATGCAAAAGGGGAATCGTATATTAACATAGTATAATACATCCTGCATAAAAATTGTTTTTAGTCGTAGCCTATTTTAAGGTATTGAAACACGAAGAATACAGAAAGCTACTAGCTTATAATGTGTAGTCTGTACTGGTAAAATGCATTTCGTATCTTTGATATTACCTACACCGAAGTAGGGTTCAAAACGATTGATACAACATGGAGCATATAGAGGTATTAATAATGCCCCTATACTATATAAATAAACTGAACAATATGAGAACTATAAATCTTTGTCAAACACATCAAATACATTACACACATTAATGGCATCTAGCAGCTGGCTCAAACTGGAATGACGTAAAGAACGAATTGCTTACAACCGATCGGTATTAGTTGTAGAGAAGTTACTGGATTCTAGTTTTACTAAATCACTTCTCAATGAATTCGTGCAACCAAAATGGCTGCAAACTGTCAGCTTTATACTAAATGGCTGTGGTCAGAGAATTTCGAAAAGTTGATACCGCACCAGAGGATTGTTTTATACATTGCAAAGATAAGGTACGCCACCTAAAAAGAGATTATGAGTGTGTGAAGAGATGACATTATCACCCCACTGATTTCAATTTCGAAACTTCTACATTATTAATGAAATCCCAAATGATATTCACTACACAATTGCTATATAACTATTCCAGACAGCTTCACAATTTTTCCTTTCTCTCATTTTCAGCTTTTGAATCAATCAAGTTCTTGACATCATTTCCACTTACCTTCACATTGACAATATTATCAGCATCATTTTCAACTTTAGGAATAACAATTGAAAAATTGCCATCTTTAACCTCAGCTGCAATATCATCTGGTTTGACTTCCTTATCAAATCTCACACTGCTTTGATAGCTACTGGAGAATTCTTGAGTAGAACCCTCTTCTTCTTTCTTCGATTTCTCCGAGATTTGAATTCTTAATTCATTCTGCTTCTTATGGAAGTCGACCTTAACATCTTTGTTTGAAATGTTTTCATCCTTGAAACTGATAACGTATTTGTCTGGCTCTTCATTCATCTTCAAGTCATTGTAGTTGTTAAAGTAGTTTTCTCTGAAGACCATAGGCTCAAAGAAATTATCAAAGTAGTTATTGGGGACCAACGAATCACCACCAGATGGAACTAACCTATTGTTTTCAGGTAATGCCCACCTAGTTCTGGTGAACGATGGTTGAACGAAATCGTTGAATAATCTGTTAGTTAATCCAAACATTCTTGACATTTTGTTTTGTTATTTTATTGCTGACAGAAATGGAGATAGTCCACCTCCTTATATACTTTTCTGCTCACTCGAAATTATGGTTGCAAAACTCCATTTTGAATTTCTCAGAAAATCTCGGAAAATCTGCGAAACGCTAAGAAGATTCTGGGTCTCACTTTGGTCACACCATTTGAACCTGATATCTAAATTGATACACTAATGACAACACGCCTTACGGGATTGAAGGGGTACAGATGATCTAAGAACTAATAAGATTATTGCTCGTGTGACCGTATGGGAATTTTGAACCCGGCACTGGTCTGGTCACCCCAAGCGGGCAAGTATTATAACTGATATTGACTATGGATATATCCCTGACGAAGCCGCTGATTATGAACTGATAACTTGTGCTTAAGCCCCTACTTTATTCTCATTAATTGCTGGAAATTATTTATCAAGTTTATACCTACATTACAGAAACTTAATATAATAAAGTAAACTGATAAATAAGGCATATATGTTATTAAACCATAAAGTAGTATCTTTATCTTTTTAAATTATATTATTTATTTTTATTAATACTTTATATGATATCCAAATGGTGCTCACAGGGTGTTTAAGATCCTTGCATGGGGATTAGCTTGTATAATTCACTAGAATCTTTGTGTATCTGATATTTGGCAACCAAATTCCTTCTTCTTTTATCAATATGGGAGAAAATAAGATTTACAAACGATTATATGAGTAATAGTGACTTCTTTACCTAGGCCAGAGGGTTGAAGTCAATTCGAATTGCTGATAATCTGAGTAATGCAACCACTAACCACTGCTAGTCAGTTTCCAGTGACCGCGGAGATGAAGGGATATAGCATATGAAGTTATAAAGGTTGAACTGTTTGATTTATAATGTGACTATAGACTGTGATTATACAATAGACTGTGGTCATACTATGGTAATACTGGGAATGTGCTAATGCAAGAGACTGTGGTTGTACACTATCTACTGTGGATACAATATATGCACTATAGTACTAGGATGAACAATGTATGTAGAGTGCTCATAGTCTAAACCATGGTATACAAGCTACATAATTCATGATATAAGAGTGTAAACTAAACCTATTGATTACGTCAGCCCCCACTCCATTTCGGTTTATTCACCCCATCCCCATTAGGCAATGTCCGATACGCGCCACAGCAAAATCCACCTATAAGAAGGCAATCGCACCACCCAAATTTGCAATTGTACAATAATGAGTGTATTTGTCTCTGGTGCTACTGGGTTCATCGCCCAAACAATTGTCAAGCAATTGATTGAAAAAGGTTACAAGGTTGTTGGTACTGTCAGATCTACTGAAAAGGGTGATAGATTGAAAGCCAATGTTGGTGACAATTTCCAGTATGAAATAGTTAAAGATATTGCTGAAGAAGATGCTTTTGATGAAGCATTGAAGAAGCATCCTGAAGTTACTGTCTTTCTTCACACTGCTTCTCCTTTCCATTACAATGTCACTGATATTGAGAAGGAATTGTTAATTCCTGCTATTCAAGGAACCAAGAATGCCTTGTCCTCAATCAAGAAGCATGCTCCTCAAGTTAAAAAGGTTGTAGTTACATCTTCATTTGCTGCTGTTGCGCCTTTTGTTCAAGATCCAAACGCTGTTTTGACCGAAGAGTCATGGAATCCAACCACCTATGAGGAGTCTTTGGAAGATCCAGCTCACGGTTACAGAGGATCCAAAACTTTTGCTGAAAAGGCCGCTTGGGAGTTCCTCAAGACCGAAAAGCCAAATTTCACTTTAAACACGGTTAACCCATCCTTTGTTTTCGGACCCCAAGCTTTTGATTCTGAGGTTTCTGATACCTTAAACACATCATCTGAATCTATCAACAAGTTCCTCAAGTTGAAACCAGACGATGATATTCCAATATACTTTGGTGGATTTGTAGATGTAAGAGATGTGGCCAAAGCCCACTTGCACGCCTTTGAGAGCGACACCACTAACTTCAGATATTTGATGGTCACCTCCTTGCAAACCAGTCAACAGATTGCTGATATCATTAACGAGAACATCCCAGAGCTTAAGGGTAAGATCCCTGTTGGAACTCCAGGTTCTGAAAAAGCTATTTTGGCTAAATTGTCAACGGTTGATGACTCGAAGACCATTGCTAAGATCGGTGAGGGTATTGATCTCAAGCAGTCGGTCATAGACTCTATTCAGCAGATCCTCTCTACCAAAAAGTGAACCTAGTTCATGTACACTTTGATATAAGAATTTCTGCAACTCATCGACTGAAGTTTATATGATTATATAGAAACAATATAGCTTTTATTTTATTGAGAACGTACTTTGGAAATATGTTAAAGCAGTTGCTCCCATTGCACATCTATATTTCGAGCCAATAACAACCTGAGCATTTGTTGTAGGACGATGGTCAACGAATGAAAGTTCAAGTGTTTGTAATTACCTACGAAAAGATCAAAAAATCTTGATCCATCTCTCCAATTGTTCTCATAGCATCCATCAATTGAATTCTGGAGGTTCTTCAAAAATCTTATAATCAGCTAACCAAAATCAATTTTGAAGCAGGAGTTCGACCATAACATACACATACTAAATCAGCATCAGCAGAAAAATTCTGGATTATAATATTGAAATTTGAATCGATTTCCTTCCACGAAATTGCTCTCTCAGTGTCGTAATGAAAGTTTCAGGTAGTATAGATGAAACATAGTGTCGTATTTCCTCTCATTATTTGAAATCTAATTAGAAATTCCAAATATCCCTTGAAATAGCAAACAAATGAATACCACAAATATGACTGAACTTCTCATAACAAAACAAACCCAATTTACTTGCGTACTCTAGTTCAAAGGAAATGATTTCAACGACATATAGAGAGAGAGGGGGCCTTGAAAATCGAGTTTCAATGGTCTCTTGAAATTCGGACATAGAGACATAGACACTTCATTAATGTTGACCGTTATATAGATTAGTTCTATTCGACTAAGATTCGCTCCATTATCTTCCGTACATTTCTTTCTTTATACCAGTTCTGATCTTAATAAACCCTTCCTTATGCGAGAAAGCAGATTCTTTAATATCATCATATTGGTAACCCAGCTATAAGCATTGTAAAATCTTGCTCCAACAGCACAGACACTACTACTATGAATCTACCACCAAGTTGTCCATAAATGTCATCCTCTCTCAGAAGGAACTCGGTAAACGAATTACAGAGATACACTTTTAATAAACAATACTTTGGTTATACAATGGTCACATAAACTACTTCCAATGTTCACTTAATACCTAAAAACTTCAAGCATTATAACTAGACGCTATATAAAAAGATTTTTAACCTTTCTCGAATCCCTTCTCCTAATACTTCCTTGTTAATGACCCTATCATACTCTTCAATACCTCTGAAACAGAACAATAACTCTCATACCATCACATAACAACAGCGATGCCTCTTTGATTTCAATAGCCTCAGCCTAAGCTTCGCCATTATACACCTAGCAGCATTCCAAACCTCTTACATATCAAGAATAAGGTGCTCAACGACTTAAAATCAATATATTTCCAGAACCAAAATTGCAAACTACGTACACGCCTACAACCATAGCCAAATTATATGAACGACGTTGAAGCTGCCACAACCATCTGCACTTCCTTCTAGAGAACCTAGACACTATGACGAGTTATATCAATGAATTACGGGTCATACAATTAATGAACCAACATATCTAAAGGCACATAACAATCTTAGCACGACTACCATAGAGTTTACGAACTCATAATAATCATGTACAACTCAACATTAAGCTAATGGACAACTTCAAAGATTCAATAATACATCAATCCATTCTTCCTAAGACAGCATTGAAAAGAGTTCCCTTCTCGTTGTTCCAAAACTCAGCTCTCTTTATTCTCCAACTGAGCTGTGGGTCTTCATTACTAACTATGTAACTGTAAGAACTATTCGGTGTCTATCTGGATATTACAGAATATTCTCTACCAGTTTGATGGCCAAAAAGAAACTACACATCCACGAAACACAACTTAGTGCTCACTACAGCCGCCATCTCACCGACCAACTTCAACAATTTCCCTGACATACTCATAATTAGGTAACTGGTACATATGTCTCCAGAATCAAACTTGGTAAAACAAGACAAAGGTGCATTTCTGGCTACCGAAGATGAATCTAACAATCGACTACAGCTACATTTGGGTTAAGCAATTGTTTGGTGGAGGTTAGTTCACCTCCAAATAAACCAATAGTTTTGTAATTATGACTTGTAGGTTTGAAATGTAAAACAAGCTTGAAAGCGTCGACTTAACCTTACATGGCTATTGATACCGCAATAGCAAAGTAGACGTCTTGCATTGGTCAACGCTAGTGCTCAGAGTAATTCGCAAAAGGACCATTAAAGTCCAGCATTTCGGAAGATACTTCTGAATCCGGTAAGATATGTGTCTCATTGACATGCAAGTGGATCATCCCCTCAAACAATATTACTGAAATCATGTATCCCCGACACCAGGCTCTGATGTCGCTGCTAGTATGCTCTGAGACACATGCGAGTAAGTACTGTAATAGCATGCCGAGATAACAGGAAGCTCAATGAATATCCCTGTTTAACGTCAACCCAGCTTGAATTTTAGATATATTTATAACTAAATGGTGAATAGTTGTTATTTTATCTGCAATACATATAAATGTATTCCTTTTTGTCACATTAACGTCTGATAGTTCAGTGACGTACTTGAAACATGTAACGATGAGTACATACCGACTCAACCTGGTGAGTTTGATGAAAACCAATGATATAGTTAGATTCTGAAGTTATTATGATTGCTAATATATACTAGTGTTTTATTATCTACTGCTTTTTAAGAGTCAGATAGTAAGCCAGTATGGTCTCTTTGCTATCACGCTGGGGAATACAACAGATATTTTTGACTGGACAGACAGTTCTGGGTGTACCTCATTAGTACAATGCTCTCAGGTGGAGAAAAACGCCTCTATCATTTCGACAAGGATAGGCAGTTGACACTATAACCTAGTTTCTATTGTATTCAACATCCTATATGGAATGTATAACGCATAAATGTATAAACTTTCACCGTTTTGAGATGTTGCTTATTGAGTTTGAGTAGATTTGATCTTGGCTCAGATATACCGGGGGGAGACCTCCTTAGACCTTACATTTGTCGTAGAACTTTATTTGAATTGATATATTTAAGCTTCCTCTTTGCGACATGGTGGCATCTAATACGTTAAATGAAATGTTAGGCTGCCATATGTTATTCTACGTTTCTCACTCTATTTATACAAGAGAACTGTGCATTGAAGTTATCAATATTGTTGGAGTTCTCGTAAATGATATGTACCCTATGTTGTTAGCAACCGATACGTGAGAGATAGTATCCGACTAGCGGTCTGACTTGATTCGAAAGGACAATGTTTTTTTCAAATGAAGACTGGATAACTTTACCTCTATGTTTTACCTCTATGTAGTGATACAAAGACTTGTGATCTCTAATTTGTATTTGTATAATTTATTGTTTATATATCAAAGTGAAGCTTGATTATTGCGGGATTCAGAAATTAGTGTAGCAACATTTTCGAAAGTTTCTTTTAATGCTCTATTTTCATACCCCAGAAAATCGCTTTCTTTAGCTGAATGCCTACATGCCTTCGTCTCGTAGGAAGTAATTGCTGGGGAAACCTTTTCATTTTATTTAAGTCATAGCTGTTGGTTGAGTACTATTTTGTTGGAGATTGATTAATCGCTTATTCAGTGTAATCATATAGTTGGTGAACATATCTCGTTGAAGTTAAAGCGATGGCGCAATGAAATATATGTACTTGTTTTGTATGTAGATTTGATGAGATCCAATCCACGCAGTCTATTGCTTGACGATGGGGCAGTGGTTTTTTCGTAACTTGTGTGTTAGTTAGGTTGATGTTGTTGAAATACAGTCGATGTTTTGTCTTTTGAGGTACTTTAAGTCATGTTTAGACCATATGTGAAGTTGTCTTTGTTCATTGGTTATCGAGATACTGATTTAATTACTTCTGCGGCAGTAAATTGTAGGCGCTTTTTGTTAATGTAGAAGATGTTTCTCATATAATAAGCCTTGTAGATCCTTTTTCCTGTGGTATCACTATTACAGCTTATTTCATTGGGACGGTACACTAGCGGTTGTGAGTGTAATAAGGTTGTTCTGAGATATTGATGTAGTCATAGCTGTTTCCACTTAGTATATCTGTTCAGGGGGGCCAAATATATCTAAGATTAGTCAGGGGTCTGTAATTGTTGTCCGGGTTTGTACATGGACTAATAGAATGGTGTTTATTTTGTTCTGGTTGGTTTGTAGTAATGACGGTCGATAGTCTTTCAGTGTATGGCTCTCGATATGTTGCACTTCTCCTTACATCTTTTAGTGATCTGCTTTCGCCCTTAACACATTTTGTTCGTCGTGCCATTGGATTATCGATCAAAAGTACTTTGTGAGGAATCTTGGTTATTGTTTCATACTGATAGATTTCTTAGATGTAGTGTATATATTTATAGTGGCTAGAGGACAAATGTTGAACTTATCAGGGTATTTGTAGTGCTGTTTGTTGAAATTCCCATTTTGTTGTATGTGTAGTATTTTTAGTAATGGAAGTAGCGGTCGGAATACGTTCTGGATGTTCTACGATTTTTATTTGAATATTATTAAATTTGGCTCTGCTTACAGGGCTGGTGCATCCTATGTTGATCTTGTATTGTTAATAGAGATGTGGGATGTAATGCGTCTAAGATAATGAGAGCAAATATGAGGTAACGGAATAAAGAAATTGGAAGTGGTTGGCCAATATCATGGTGTAGTAGAAAAAAAGTAGGGTAAATTCTACATTTGAAAAGTTTGTATAAGATTTGGGGTTGAGTATTGCCGTTCTTGGAGTGTTTGGAGAGATTGAGGGAATTTAGTTAGCCTAGGAGAATTTATATATTGAAGGTCTCTATCATTTCTGTTGCCATGGGGGTGAAATGTTCATGGGCTGTCTTATTCGAGGCCATGCTGACAATCTGTTGAATTTTTACAACAGTGAGTTGGCTCACCCCAGGGCAAGGTTGTCTCTATTATGTTTCGAAGACACGTGTATGTGCAAATGAATACAACGTGGTAATTGAAGCGGTTAACATGCTAGGTGGGTTCTTATGCACGACATTGATGATGTCATATCGCAAATTTTTAGTCAAAACTCCAAGGTGAGTAAGCTGAAGAAGTTGATCAAGTATTACCGGAATGTCCAAATGAAGTAGTGGGAGGGTCATTGAGCCTTAAGCCTTTGTTGGTGTACCAATGTTCACCAGCACAATGTTCATGGGTATGATACATTCCAGAACATTTAGCACAAGTGTTGGAAACCAAAGATGTTTTGAGATTCATTACAATCATTGTCTGATCATATAGATTCTTGAAAGTTAAAGGTATTCCATTGCTAGCCAACATTTTATATGCTGTAGAGGCTACATAATCCCTCAGGAATAGTAAATACTGTTCACAAAGATCAAAATCTAACCACTGGAGAGCTCCGTGGTCTAAATCCTTTAACAATCGTAGTTTCAAAGTATTTGTAGTAGTTGTATCTTGTAGTATGTCCAATACTGGTGGTATAACCTTGAGTCTTTCTTTAGGGACTTGGTCTACCCATCCTTTAATTTCTTTCCAAGACTCATGAAGATTTGAAAACTCATTGCGGCGGCCACGGAGATAAGGTTCTATATTCAATCCCAATACAACCATTGAGGTTTGTTGGACAGCCTCAGATGGCGGTTTGCCTGTGCCTGTTTGAAGGAACTCTGCTAACGATGCGTCTAGCAGATGAAAACGATCTATAACATACTTGGACCATGTAGGGTAGTCTTTATATGTACGAAGCCCGGGACCATTGCGCCCATGCTGGAAGTGAACATAGATACGACCTACAGCGTCATCATTCATAGTATCTCGCGAGCAGGAAAATAATTAGTGAGGATGCTTGGTTTAAGAAGACTTGGTCAGTTAGGTTTCAGACGGCTTTATGCTGTAAGGCTGGAATATGACTCACCGCTAGATTATCTTCCAAGGCGTAACAAGCCAAAATTCTTCAACTGGAAGTCTACTGCGATATTTGCAGCATTGGGATCATACTTAGCTTACAGTGAAGTATTATTAGATATGTATGCTGAATTCACTGAATACGAAGATGACAATTCGTTACTTCCCATACAACTAACTTATAAAATGACACAATTGCCTATTTATCAGAAGCTCAGTCATCCTCAGAATGATGAAAAATGGATCAAATTGGAAACATGGGAAGATTTAAATCATAATATGTTAGATAAACAGAATTTTACGAAGAATGAATCCAAGTCAATGGTATCCCATACATTAGCGAAACCGGGTGGATTTCTTGTAAAGCCTACTATATTCTACAATAAAGAGAAAAACGAAGGAGTGACAATAATTCATGCTGGCTACAGATTATGTGGGTACCCATTCATTATTCATGGAGGAATATTAGCAACAGTTTTAAATGAGACATTCAAGAGAAATGCTGCATTATCAGACTACACTTCGTCAAATTACAAAGGTGACTTCAAAGTAGAGAATTTGAATATCTCTTATAAGTTCCCCAGTTTTGCAAATCAATTTTTGATCATTAAAACCTTCAAAGATGACCTAGAAGGAGAAGACAAAAAGACGATTAAACTTAAAAGTGTTATAACAAACGAAAGTGGTAAGACTTTGGTTAATGCTGATGCCATATTACATGATACGGGACAAGTATCTGGCCAAGGATTTAAGTCGTATTTAGGATTATAGTAAAATGCACATCGCGTTGAAAAATTAGCAGTATTGTGACAATGGCGGATCTTGCTAAAAATATCGAAGTAATATCCATTAATGACTCGGAAAAGATCCCAAATGAACCAGCTGTGCCGCATGAACGTCAAATTGTAGATGAGGTAATCAAGATCTGGAAAGAAGATCCAGAAACTGAATCGTTTGGAATTGCCAAAATTCATGCATTAGTTAAAGAGAGGCAACCGAATTGGACTCTTTCAGAAAAGAGAGTTAAGACTTTGTTGAAGAAGTTCGGATTGGCCAATAATAGTCAACAGCAGTTCAATTATGCCAATGAAATTGTATCAAAGGAGGATCCTAACTTAGAACTTCCACCCAAAGTTAGAGTTATCATGACTACGAAGCGAGGCAAAGGACTTTATGCAAAGACGAATATCGCTAAAGGTGAGCTCATTTGGGAAGAAGAGCCATATTTCTTTGTACCCCCATTAGCTAATTTGAAGTTGGTCAAGAATGGAAAAGCATGCACATATTGTGGAAAATTGTTGACAAACTCAAGGAGCTCATCAGGTCTTTCCGTTTTGAGAGGTTTAGACTGTACAGGCTGTCCTGAGCTATGGTGTTCAATGGCCTGCAAGAATGTTGATAATAAATTTCATGCCAACTTGAAACATTTGACTAAAGGTAACCAAAAAAGTATCAACTCATCTGGTTACTTAGCATTAGAGGAATATTGTATCAAAGAGCAATGGAATGCACTTTTTGCTATTACCATTATTTGGGCACAAGTTTTGGAAGATAAAACTGGCGAAAAGTTGGATTATTTCAAAAGCATGGCTCGTGTTTCTCAAGATGTTAGATACAAAGCATTGAATTCTTCAGGTGGATCATTTGACAGCTTCTCTGGTGGTGCATTATTCGTTCAAGAACAGCAGGAAACCCTCTGGAAGGAAGGATACTCCAAATTTGCTAAGGTATTTCCACAGTCAGTTCAAAATGGAGATTTGGATTATTCAGAATTCATGATGATGCTAGGTTGTTACAATATTAATAACTTAGATTCATGTGTCTTCAGAATTCATTCACATTTAAACCATATATGTGATCCTAATCTTGACGTCAATACTTCTCCAAATTCAAGAACAGATGGTATCAAGGTGTATGCCAAAAGAGACATTAAAGCGAATGAAGAATTAACTACCACATACGTAAATCCTGCTCACACAGTTTTACAAAGACAAAGGGAACTAAGATCTAACTGGGGGTTCACTTGTACTTGTCAAAAATGTAAAGATGATTTGAAGGACCAGCATAGAAGACAATCAAGCAGCAGCAATCATAATCCAGACAACAAAGCTGATATAAGAAATATGTTAAATGAAACAAAAAAAGAAATTGGTGAAGGTGAAATTGAGCTTGACATCCCTAAAGACCATTCAGGCGAAAGGCGTAAATCCGTCAGATTTGATGAAAAAGTCATCGCCGTTAATAATCTGTAGATAATATAAAGTCGTGCAGTGTTTCAAGGTTCAAAAAATCTGAAATAATAAAATGAACTCTGTAATCAAAGATGCAAAACAAAAACTACGAGCCCATATCAAGCAAGAACTCACACATTTAACCCATGTAGGTATTACTATGCAGTCAGACCTCATATTTGATCATATTGTAGGTTTCGAAAGATTTCAAAGAGCAAAAAGAATCGCAGTTTATATGAATATGCCACTTGAAGTACACACTATGAAGATTATAGAGTATTGCTTTAAGGGTAAGAAGAAAGTATATCTACCTAAATGTTATTATGAAAAGATTGGAAACCGTAAAGTGAATCACTTGAATATGATACAGATTGAAAGCTACGAAGAAGTTAAGAATTTGCAACCTCAAGGAAGATTTAGACTACTAGAACCACACCATAAACCTAACAATTTCGATAAAAATGAAAAGTTAGATGTAATAATAGTTCCTGGTGTTGCATTCAATGAAGAGAAGAAACGGATTGGTCATGGCGCAGGATTTTACGACGAATATTTGAGTTCATATTACCACCAATTTGGTGAACATCCCTTTTTGATTGGTGTAGGTTTGAATGAACAGCTAGTTCATCAGTTACCGGTTGAAGATCATGACTGGAAGCTTGATTGTATAATTACACCCAAAGGTATCATAGTTTAATAAAAAATATCTATATTGAAAATAAATAGGATAATTAATCATAGTCACATTAACAGGCACTTTAGGTGTCCACATACTTACCAATTAAACAGTTCGCTAGCATTCTATCAACACTAACCCAGCTGTGATATTTGTTGAAAAGAGCAGTCCCATCTCTACCTGCACACTTCATTATCTCTCTGACTCCTCCAGGATGAAAATTAATATATGGAGTTATGTTGAAGACTTTGCCATTTATACAAGTCCAAGCATCATCAAGTTTATTGTGCACTTTAAGTTCATCTTTGGTCACCTTTACATATGGTGGCGGTGGTGTGTTATGAGGAACACCTCTTAATTTAAACTTGTTAGCTCTGTCGTTATTCAAAGTAGCCCAATCCAAAGGTGAATGACCAGGTTGAAGAATAACCTTTTGTCTTGCGTTTGCAGCTGCAGAAGGGGGAGGAGCTAATGACGAACTTCCTGAAACCCTCTGTGCAGAGTTAGGCATAGGGAAAAGCCTATCAGTCATACGCTATAATATGATTCAAGAATATATTTTTTATACAAATACGCACTTACCTTCTAGGCTTCGACTCTTTCATAATAGAGCATATATACACTTGTAGTTTCACATAGAACAGCAGCTTTTGTGACTTCTGTGATCAAAGAATCGCTAATTCTCCAATAAGGATTCTTCAAAAGAGTGGGAATTTTCTTCAATTTCACTGGTTCTTCAGGAATACTATTAGCCAATTTGGCGTTAACCTTCCCAGTCAACTCGCCATCAAAGTAGCCTGTGTCAACTTCAGTAACATTAAATTCAGCTGGTGTTGTTGCACCTGATGGTATTATCTCTTCCATGTCGACAGACTCCGGATCTGCCTGGAAAATTGAAGGTCTACGACCCATCATATTACTGAACTTCCTGCGGAATGAGCCTGGAGGTTCAGGTATATTCTCTTCATTCAAAGATGCAATTATATCAGATCTATCGGATGATGACGATAATGTCCTTGTGCTCTTCAGGGTTTCAGCCTCCGAGCCGGATGATTTTGATACAACAGAAGCTCTCCTAAATTTGGTGTTGAGGTCTAAATTGGCAGGAACCTCCTCGGTTTCTACAAGAGCTTCATCAATCACTTCTGGAGAGATTTTGATGATCATTCCATCCTTGTCCTTAACAAACAATGGCTTACGCTTGTAGCACTCATAGTGCCCTTGAGAATGAGAGCCTTGATGACGTATCATGGCTTTAAGTCTATACTTGTAAACATCGTTCTCATCGAACTTGAATTGTTTAAAATGGGTTATTAAATCATCCGATTGATCAGATGAAATTGGAGCATTATTCAATGAAACAGTTGGGGTTTTTTCTTTGATTACTGTAGAAACAGATTCTAATGACTCACTATCACTGTCATCTTGAAGATCTTCTTCAGTTTCTTCGTTTTCTTCAGTCTCGTTCTCTTCAGCATCATCATTATGGATCTCAATATCTTCTTGTTGAACCAGTTCATCTTCCATATCATCAACATCATTAGTCAAAACTTTGGAGTCGGTAGTATACTTCTTCTGGGCCAAAGCTTGAAGATGTTTCAAGTCCTCATGATATTCCTTTCCAATGCTCAATTTAAGGTGATCTCTGAATGAAACTCTACAACTATTCCTTACAACATTAACACCATTAAAACTAGATCTGGATAAATGTAATCCGAAAATTTTTGGAGGCTTTAAGATTTGGTTTTTCCTTAATACCGTAGATGTAATCTTTGAAATATTATCATAATTTCTAATGTATTCTTCGACTTCAGTTGGCAAATCGTCATTAATGCAGAATTTTGGATCACTGCTTAATGATTTCAATGTCTGTATAATTGTACTATCTTTTTCATTCTCGGAGCTTGAGAGAATATAATTGATTCTACACTTTAAGCATTGATATTCTTCAATAGATTCACTCTCATTTTCGTTCAATAATGTCTCTAAGTTGGTTGCTATGGTTTCTGGGGTATGTAAGGTAAGCATTAGGAATTGCAGGAAATTAGGTTTGGATACACCTTGACAACGTAAACATTGCATTTGAGTGAGAATCAATCCATTTAATGGAAAGTCAGGAAACTGGATTAGACGTAAAGCTTCATTGTTGTCTATTTCAAGAAGGATATTGAACTTCTTAGTAATTTTGAGGTACTCGTTTTCTAAAGTCTCATTAATAAGTTGAGTCAATTCATGGGCATCATGTTGACTTCTTGAAATCTTGGCATTGAAAATCTTCTCTAAATCATGTAAAAATGTCCAAACACTAATAGTCCTCGAAGTCAACCGAGTACTTTGAAGCTTTTTCATGATCCTTGCCAACGATCTATGTAATGGTATATCGAACCTTGACTCTATCTTCTTAAATTTTGGATTCGAATTAGAATTATTAGAGGAATCACTATCCTTTAACTCGTCGAAATTAACTTCATTATCAGTACAATATTTCTTGAAGTCATTGAAAGCAGGAATGAACTTGTTCAAGTAATCAGTAAGTCCAGGAAGTGAGGAGTAAGCTTGAATAGAACTGTTAGCAAAACAGTCATTCCTTAGGTTTATAAGTCCAGTAGTATATTTATCCGGCCGTTTGGTAAACATTTCTTTTTCCGATGGTCGAACTAATGTGGGTGAAAGAATGTAATAGGCAACACCCAAAAAGGAAAGACAGACAATTAATTTAGTATCAATAGATTTAGCAGGGACTGAACTAGTCGATGGGGTCAAAATAGGGCGATTAGCTATAAGATTCTGTACCTGTTGGAGTATGCTCATTCGCGGAGAGCCCGAAATGCCCCGCCGAAAGAAACCCCATAAAAGCGTGGATAGTGAAACTTAGAATGAAGAGGAAATAGGTGACGAAATATCAGTTGACAGTTTAATAGTGATTATTACTAGTTAGTAGAGCTAATAGAGACAGTAATGATATTTATGACTTTTCTGCATTACTAATGACTTTTGCGAAATTCACAATTGTCTTATCAGATACAATAAGATTTTCCAATCTTAAAATAGTCAAACTTAAGTATCATTTAAATACTATTTATTTTACATAAATCTCCTAGATCAACCATATTACTTAAACATCCCAGTATTCTACATTTACGCTTATATATTGCTCAAGATTCTCTGGCCAAACATTCATTCATTTCTTCTAATCAAACATCCCTGATGCTGGGCTCGTCATCCGCACGAAATTTTAATACTCAATTTTAGCTAAGGATTTTTAGGGCGTCATAATGAAGTTCTCCCATTCCCTACAGTTCAACGCCGTGCCTGAATGGGCGCTGAAATACATTGCATATACCACCCTTAAGAAGCTTATTTATTCCCTCCAGCGTGATCAACTCAGATTTGAAGGTGATGATGAAGAAGAATCTGCTGGTCTTATCGACAATGATCATCATGCTGGAAGCAAGGATCCTAGTGTTGTATTTGTCGCTGCTCTTGATGCCGAATTGCGGAAGATAGATGAGTTTTATAAGGTTCAAGAGCGATACATCTATGGTAGCTTGGATGCATTAGTCAAGGATATCGAAGAGTTCGAACAAGACCTCGAAATTGGTCTTCAAAAGAGTAATGAAGATATCAGTAGATTCACTTTACAAGAGACAGATTCCAACGCCATGCAAAGACTAGATGAAATTGATACTGAAGTGTCAGAAGCTGAAAATGCTGATCATATGACTCACTCAATAGATAACTACCTTAAATCATCAAAATCACCAATATGGAAGGATGATAAGGATATCCCACCACAACTAATACTTTTAACAGAAACAAGAATCCTTTTACGTAAACGTGTGATAGGTTTATTTACCACTCTTTCTGAACTTAAACTGTTCATTGAACTTAATTTTACTGGATTTAAGAAAGCACTTAAAAAGTTCGATAAGTCTTTAAATACTTCTATAAAAGATGATTATTTGCAATCGTTACCAAAAAAATCCACCATCTTTCTGGAATCGGTGTTAGATACTTTGAATGAGAAGATAGAATCCATTGTTAAATTGTATCAAGTAATTTGTAATCATGGAGATGTGGAGACAGCTAGAGCAGAGTTATCAGTTCATTTAAGAGAGCATGTTGTATGGGAACGTAATACAGTTTGGAGAGACATGATTGGTTTAGAACGTAAGAATTATGCTGCTAATACCAATGAATCACCAGAAAAACCTTCTAATACCATTATGCAAAATTTTAATTTATCTTTAAGAAATCCTACAATCATTAAGATTTTATTAATAATTATAATTACAATAATATTATTGAATGTTTCTATCTTTGCTGATAAACAGCAAGAGAAATGTTTTGCCTTGGTTATTTGCGCATCTTTGTTATGGGCAACTGAAGCTATACCATTATTTGTTACTTCATTATTAATTCCTTTATTGATAATTGTATTTCAAATATTGAAAAATGATGATGGTACTCCTATGACTTCGAATGATGGCTCTAAATATATTTTAGGAGCAATGTGGAACTCTGTTATCCTTTTACTTTTAGGTGGGTTTACTTTAGCTGCTGCTTTATCAAAGTATCATATTGCTAAGTCTATTTCCACTGAAATATTGAGTAGAGCTGGTACTAATCCTGCTATAGTCTTATTAACAACCATGTGTATTGCATTATTTGCTTCTATGTGGGTTTCTAATGTTGCAGCACCTGTTTTGTGTTTCTCGTTGATTCAACCTTTATTGAGAACTCTTCCTAAAGATTCGAATTTCAAACAAGCACTAATTCTTGGAATAGCTCTTGCTTCAAATGTAGGTGGTATGGCAAGTCCTATTGCTTCACCTCAAAACATGATTGCAATTGAGTCAATGGAACCACAACCTAGTTGGGGTCAGTGGTTTGTAATAGCATTACCAGTTTGTATTATATCAGTTCTTTTGATTTGGATATTTTTACTTATAACATTCAACTGTAATTCTAAGACTACTAAGTTGGTTTCTATTAGGACTTTGACTGATAAATTCACCTTCATTCAGTGGTATATTATTGTTGTTTCCATAGGTACCATTATATTATGGTGTGTTGCATCCAAGCTTGAATTCATCTTTGGTGAAATGGGAATCATCTCCTTATTACCTTTGATCTTATTCTTCGGACCTGGTTTACTTACTACCGAAGATTTCAATAATTATCCTTGGAATATTGTCATTTTAGCTATGGGTGGTACTGCTTTAGGTAAAGCTGTTTCTTCAAGTGGATTATTATCCACTATTGCAATAGAAATTCAACACCAGGTAGAAGATCTTTCATTGTTTGGTATCGCTTTGACTTTTGGTTTATTGATTTTGACAATGGCTACTTTTGTTTCTCATACGGTTGCAGCTTTGATCACCGTACCACTCGTAGCAGAAATTGGTAATAAACTACCAGATCCACACCCAAGGTTACTTATAATGCTCACAGCTTTGTTGTGCTCAAGTGCCATGGGATTACCAACCTCAGGTTTCCCTAACGTTACTGCTATTTGTATCACTGATGAATTAGGTAATCCATACTTAAAAGTATCAACGTTCATAACGAGAGGTGTACCAAGTTCCTTAATCGCATACTTCGTTATTGTGACTGTAGGATTTGCTACCATGAAGCTCATCAATTTCTAGGCTAGCGTCAAGCTTAGAATGAAAGAGATTTACCTTTTAATTTAGACAGGCATTAGGCTCATTTTTTATAGCAGTTTTCACTAACTAAACTACTATCTACATGTGTTTATAGAAATATATTACTACTAGTTACACTTTAAATCAAACATTTATTACTACTCACTGCTACTCACTAATTAGGACGCTGTAGTTGAACCTGCGACTTTATTAAACAGGTTTATGAACTTCAAGTTCACTTATTAAACTGCAGTCTCACCACTTTGTCTTGGGGTGGTGGATTCCTTCTCGTTGTGTCTATGGAAGAGCTTTTGGAAGAAACCTTCGTCAATACCTCTAACGTTGACAAATGTCAAGATAGAAGGTAAGACACCAAAGTTAATGACATCTAAGACACCGTAGAAAACAGCTTCAGAGTCGGGTTGGATCTTGTTACCACCTTCACTTAAACCCCAACAAATTGGGTATAAGATCCAGATAACTAAGTGAGCAAGAACCAAAACAGAACCGACTTTACTTGCCTCAGAGTTACCTCTTGTTTTGAAGAGAGAGTTGGAAATCAAGGCAATGGCAAATAATTGGGCTGAAACAGCAAAAGTAAAGTAACCCCATTTGTAGGTAGATGGAATAAGTATACCAATTAACAAACCAATGACGTAAATTTCGGTGGACAAGATTTTAGCAAATAAACCAGAAAATAAATTGAAGAGCTTAGTAACCAATTCATCGGTGGAATCGTACTTCAACTCAAGTGGAGAAGTTGCAACTTCTGTGGCCAATAAGACAAAAGGCCAAGCCAAGAACCAACCAATATATTTGACATAAAATACTTGTCTGACTCCCAAATGCTCGGAAGTGGTGACATGTTTAAATTCGGTTGCAGTTTCGGACCATCCTAAATCTGAAGCATAAGTAAAGTAAGTGTAAGCCATAATAGCATTAGTAAATAATGGAACAAGGGTCAAAAACTTCTTAAGTGATTGTTTAGCAGATGAAGTAGTAGCATAAAGTGCAGTATGGATTACGGAAAAGGCTGCAAAAAGAGCAAATGCTGCCCAAAGCCAATCTGAACCCTCTTTGGTCAAATGAATATCAACATTACTTGAAGGTGGGTTAATCTCAATAGCTTCATTGCCTGATCTAGTAGCTAAGTTGGAAATCATCATGTCTTCTGTTTAATAAACTGTAGAGAATAGGGGTAGAAGTCATGCTTTTATACACCTACGGGCTATACACTGGTCACAAACAAGGGAGAAACGGAGAGTAAGTCGTGATCACTAAGGAAACTATGGGAAACTTCCTTAAGTTCCGAAAGGCTGCAACATGCAAGGGCGGGCTACATAAAATGCAGCCGCATTTACCCAATGCGGCTAAAAATTAATTGCATGACATGTACATTTAGAGCTATAGAACCAAATGGAAAATCTGGAAAATCTGGAAAATTCTAAATTAGCCAATGGCGACCGGCTGACCTGATTTTAGCCGGTTGATCACCTCACTATTGATATCACCGGATGCCCCGCATATGGAGCATTTGAGCCTTTTACTGTAATAGAATGGCAACACCGGAATAAAAAATAAGGTAATGGTGTTAATTGTTCTAATTGGATGTGCAGATTGGTTATGACAGTTGCCACAGTAGCAGCTTATATGGCCGACATCACTAAGGGGTTTATTGAACTCCTTGCAGCCTATGAGAAAAAACATAAAGTCCATGCTTGTGTGAGTGTTAACAGTCAAATAAATTTATAGTTGCTAGCTGCGAAACCGGCAATGCCAAGACAGTTGACGAGAGAGCAGCGCGGCAGAGTAACGTGGGAGAGTATCGCGGGAGACTAGCACGATCCGGGGAAGAGTAACGCGAGAGTGGAGAAAGCAGCCGATTAGCCGTGCTGATTAAAGGTCGCAGATTATGATATCGGAGTGACCGGTTAAGTGATTGTGGAGAGTAATGGAGTTGTGGAGTGTGGTGTGAGCGTTGTACAGAGTGGTGTGAGCGTTGTAAGGAGCTGGAGATTATTCTAGCCGCCAGGGCCGCATAGTGTCTTACATGGCCAATCCGCTCTCGTCACTTTCTTCTCTATGTAAAAGACTGTCCAAAGAATTGCAGAGGATCACTAACGGTTTGTCTATGTTCGATCTATTCCCATTCATCATCATAGTAGTCTTGTTCAAGAATGGACTGGGAAGTTATAAGGAGAATGCACTTGTATCACTATGGAACCAAGGCCCATCGTAAGCTCTACACCCGAATCTTTCCTACTGCCTGACCCATTGGACTTCTAAATTTAGATCACATAAAGCCAAAAATTTGATAGAAGTATCCCCATAGATAGTAGCATTGATATGGTCGATGGAAAGTGTCTCTGAATCTTTACCATTTCTGATAGACCTATCCTTTAGACCCTTGACCTCTTTGACAACCAATCTCAGTAGTTTCCAGCTCTAGGTGCACTTGGCATTCCCCTTGACTGGTAAAGTATCCTCGGCAATTGCTCTGATCAGGTTATCGATAGGTGATTAGTGGCACATAGCGAAAGAAGGAGTATGAGACATGAAGGTAGGCAGTAGATGTATACGTTTGTTGATTTATTTTCAGGTGGAGATGGAAAGTATCAACTTTGTGGCGTCTCTATAATC
>PPMW02000046.1:0-30817 GCA_003707025.2 Yamadazyma scolyti | reverse complement strand
TGTCTCTCTGTCTCTCTGTCTCTCTGTCTCTCTGTCTCTCTGTCTCTCTGTCTCTCTGTCTCTCTGTCTCTCTGTCTCTCTGTCTCTCTGTCTTCTCTGTCCCGTTTCCTCCATATGCAACCTGCTTTGCATTGCATATGCCTGTATATTACCCGCCTGCATACTTCCGCTCTGCATTGATAGTTTCTACGAACCTCCCTCTACATCCCCCTACATCTACCCCTCTTCATCTACATTCCGCTACGTCCTATTACTAATCATCGCACATCTATCCCTTTCACCTGCCCATGACCCATTAGTAATTGTGCAGATCTTGCTCTATACATCGGAGAGTTCCCGAACAGGAAATCTATGCGACAGAGGTTGTTCGACAAATTCGGGAATGTCCCAAAACGGAAATACATCCTACTTATGAATAAAGTATAAAAGGCAATGAAGATACCACCTATCCAACAATGAGTGTATTTATCTCTGGTGCTACTGGGTTTATTGCCCAACATATTGTCAAGCAATTGATTGAAAAGGGTTACAAAGTTGTAGGGACTGTCAGATCTACTGAAAAAGGTGACAGATTGAAAGCTAACGTTGGCAAGAACTTCCAGTATGAGATTGTTAAGGACATTGCTGAAGAGAATGCATTTGATGAGGCATTGAAGAAGCATCCAGAAGTTACTGTTTTCCTCCACACTGCTTCACCTTTCCATTTCAACGCCACAGACATAGAAAAGGAGTTATTATTTCCTGCTGTTCAAGGTACTAAGAATGCTTTAAACTCTATCAAAAACCATGGTCCACAAGTGAAGAAAGTTGTAGTGACATCGTCTTTTGCCGCAGTTGTTCCTACTGTTCAAGACCCAAATGACGTCTTGAGTGAGGAGTCTTGGAATCCTATTACTCACGAGGAGGCTTTACAGAACGCAGGTAGTGGTTATAGAGCTTCTAAGAAATTTGCTGAAAAGGCAGCTTGGGAGTTCGTCAAGACTGAAAAACCAACCTTCACCTTGAACACAATCAACCCAGGGTTCGTATTTGGTCCTCAGGCTTTTGATTCTGAGGTTGGCGATGTGTTAAATACTTCTTCTGAGGTTATCAATAAAATACTTAAACTGAAGCCAGGCGATGAAGTACCAGCATCCACTGGCGCTTTTGCTGATGTCAGGGATGTAGCCAAAGCACACTTGGATGCATTCGAGAGTGATACCACGAACTTCAGATATTTGTTAACTACCTCTTGGTTCGCCAGCCAGCAAATCGTGGATATTGCTAACGAGAACTTCCCTGAACTCAAAGGTAAGATCCCAGTTGGTATCCCAGGCTCTGAAAAGGCTATTCTTGCTTCCAAGTCTAAGATCGACAACTCCAAGACCCAAGCTAAGATTGGCAAGGGAATTGACTTGAAGACGTCCATTGTAGACTCCATTCAGCAGATTCTCTCTACAAGTGTTTAGATAGTGATATACGAATTGTTATATACAAGCCACGAAGTAGATTCGATGTTCTCTGCCTGGCGTCTCTGGACTTTAAATAAACCTATTTGAATTCGATAGTCTTTACAACTTCTTTATGGCCTTCTATACCGACACAGCCTTCTCTAGTGTCCTGCTATGTGTACTGCGTCCCATGCTATGCGTCCCAGACTCGACCTAGTCCGGCCCCCGTAGCGGCTGTGACGACAACCCCACGGCTGTGATATCACTATGCTCACCAGCCCCATGGAGATAGCCACAGGGACACACACTCTTCACCAGATCATCCCCCAGCTCCCCCCGCTGCACCAGCTGATGCTCCCGCTGCACCATCTTATCCCCCAACTGCATCTTATGCACCGGAACTAACTCCACCTCCACCGTACCTCGGATGATGTAGCCGACCGATGTTTTGTGTCTCTTAAGCATCATTTATAGTGTCGCAATTTTTCTATTTATAACCGTCATGGGAATAAGAGGTGTGTTCAAAAAGAAAGAGCCTACGGAGGAAGAGATCCGGAATCACTTACAGCACGTAGGTATTAGTACTAAGAACAAAGCTTCAGGTGCAAGAGAAGAGAAATTCGGGGCTTTTAAGCAATATGCTCAAGAGAGAGCTGGAAGGAAGCCTGGCTTAGCGCCAGTTAATCCTTATGGGAATATGAATAATTCCAATGGTAATCCTTATGCAGGCAATGGAACTGATGGCAACCCGTATGTTGATGGTAATGGATCTACCGAGGATCGTTCTGGTGGTGCCAGAGATCCGTATAGTCAGGCAGGTCAGGCCAGGGACCCGTATAGTCAGCGTGGACAGGCTGGACAGGCTAGCGACCCCTACAGTAAGCCCAGTCCCTACAGCCAGTCAAGGGACCCCTACTCGTCCAGTGCCAGTTCCAGAGACCCCTACTCGTCTAGTGCCAGCACCAGAGACCCCTACTCGTCAAGCTCCAGCATCAAGGACCCGTATTCGTCAAGCTCGAGAGACCCATACTCGTCTAGCTCTACCCTTAGAGGCTCAGGGGAGTCCAACCCATACCAGGCTAGAACTGCACCTGTAGCCAGAACTACAACCAGAAGTTCTAGGCCAAGGCAGTATGACGAGGAGTCACTTGATCTTAATGCGATCCCAAGTAACATAATGGGTACCAGAAGGCCTGAACGGGATGACGAGACAGTGGATCTCAATGAGCTCCCAGAGGAAGAAGACTTGAATGTCATAATTGATGATTTACCACAGGAACAGGAAGTAAACTCTGAAGACGAAGAAATTGAAGCTATCAAACAGGATATTAGATTCGTTAAAGGAGAGTCGGTGGCATCTACTAGAAACACTTTAAGAATGGCCCAGGAGGCAGATGCTTCTGGTACGAATACTTTGGGTATGTTAGGATCTCAAAGTGAACGATTATACAGTGCCGAACAAAACTTGAACTTAGCGGATACTCAAACCAACATTGCCAAAGAACTGATCACCAATATCAACAGGCTCAACAGATCCATCTTTATTCCAGCCACGGGAAATCCATTTAATAAGAAGGCTAGATTGAGACAACAAGAACTGCAAATCAAAACTGAAAAGGCACAAGAGAAGTATATGAGAGAAACTAATAGGAAGAACATGTATGCGAGTGAACAACGAATCAAACAAGGTATCACCAATAATGCTACCTCTTCTGATACTTACCAGAAGTACCAGGAGAAAAGTCATCTTGAGGCCGCTAAAAGATACCAATTTGAAAATGATTCAGAGGATGATGAGATGGAAAAAGAGATCGCCAGTAATTTGGACCAGATTGGAGCGTATGCCAAGAAATTGAATGCCACAGCCAAGACCATGAACACCGAGGTGGAGCAGCAAAACGAGCGTCTTGGAAAGATCGAGGAGGACGCCGACCGGTTGGACATCAACGTGCACTTGAACAACACCCGGTTGTCGAACATCAGGTAGTACGTGTTCTACACAGTAGCACCGTGGACTGTCCCCACAATAGCACAGTACATTGTCAGCACACTTGTCACCGCTACTGTCAGCACACTACTTCACACCACTGCTTCACAGCACACTGCTACCCTGCACACCACCCACTCGCATTAATAGTATATAGTCTAATGTACCAATGACAATACCCTCCGGCCTCCTTCACGTTTGTCGCTCCGCTCCTCTACATCCACGACGCTTCTCGCTCCGCTCGAAGCTTCTCGAGGCCCGCTCCGGTTATTCTTTCCACGCTTCTCGCTCCACTAGAAGCTTCTCCATGACGTAGTGCGGAATTATCAAAATCAACTACTATGACCCCACAACACGTTCAGGTCAAGGAGACCTTCCTTGTGGGACGGGCCCTCCTAAACTTCACCTCTATATTTGTGTCGCTTGGTGTGTTCCTTTTTGGCTTTGAACAAGGTCTTATGTCGTCATTACTTACGAATAAGTACTTTCAAGACTACTTCCATCATCCACCACCAGCAGCTATTGGTACCATGATTGCAATCCTAGAAATCGGGGCGTTAGGTTCTAGTTTCATTGCAGGTAAGGTTGGTGATAAGATTGGAAGAAGAAGAACCATTCGTTATGGTGCATTTATTTTTGTTGTTGGAGGGTTGATTCAAGCATGTTCAGTGAATATTATAAGTTTATCAGTGGGTAGATTCATTGGAGGGTTAGCTATTGGGTTCTTAACGACCATTATACCTTGTTATCAGAGTGAAATCTCTCCTCCAGATGATAGAGGATTTTATGCATGCTTAGAATTTACTGGTAATATCATTGGTTATGCTTCAAGTATTTGGGTAGATTATGGATTTAGTTTCATTGAGAGTGATTGGTCATGGAGATCTCCCTTGATAGTACAATGTGTTGTTGGTACCTTATTATTTCTTGGTAGTTTTGTGATCGTTGAAACTCCTCGTTGGCTTCTTGATAAGAATCATGATCTTGAAGGTATGATTGTAATTGCTGATTTATATGCTGATGGCGATGTTGTAGATGATCTTGCAAAATTAGAGTATAGAAATATTAAGGAGAACATCTTAATTGCTAGAGTTGAAGGTGGTGAAAGATCTTATCGTTATATGTTGCATCGTTATGCTAAAAGAGTATCAGTTGCCTGCTTTTCTCAAATGTTCGCTCAACTTAATGGTATTAATATTGTTAGTTATTATGCTCCTATGATATTCGAATCCGCAGGTTGGGTTGGCAGAGAAGCTATACTAATGACAGGATTTAATGCTCTCATTTATGTGGCTTCTACTATTCCTCCATGGTGGCTTGTAGATGGTTGGGGAAGAAAACCTCTTTTAATGTCTGGTTCTATCCTTATGTGTATTCCTCTTTTCACAATTTCAATGTCGTTATGGATCAATAACGATTATACCCCAACAATTGTTGTTATATGTGTATTCATCTTTAATGCTGCATTTGGTGCTTCTTGGGGTCCTATTCCATGGATGATGAATGAAGTATTGCCGAATTCCGTAAGATCAAAAGGTGCCGCTTTATCTACAGCTACCAACTGGTTCTTCAATTTCCTCGTGGGTGAAATGACCCCTATACTTTTGGATCTCATTAAATGGAAAACATACTTGATCCCTGCTGCTTCTTGTGCATTATCATACTTATGTGTTCATTTCTTATTCCCTGAAACCAAAGGTCTCAGTCTTGAAGATATGGGATCTGTTTTTGATGATTCTTCATCCATTTTCTCTTTCCATAGTGGCCACACTGGTTATGGTGCTGTAGATGAGTCCCGTAGACCTAGTGTTTCACAAGAAAGTATTGATCCATTCCGTCATACTGCTGCTTCTCTTGCTAGAAATCCTGCAACCATGAGACCTGAATTTGATGGCATAATCACTGGACATCCTCATCCCCAACCTTCTATCCAGTCCCAACCGTCGCTTAAACCTGTCAAATCGGATGTCTCTTCTGCTGCTTCTATTGATAGTATTGCACCTTCAGAAACGAATTTTTCACCTAGAGAAATTGAACCTCCTACTTACGATGAAATTTACCAGTATAAGGTGGACCAATTACTCAAGCCAAATCCTATTTCCAGGGTGTTCAATAAAATCTTCAGTTCCGTGTTGAAGAGTGATGAGGAGATTTAGTACTCTCGAATAGCCTTCTAGACTATTGAGCTGGTATGTGACTACTCTTTAGATTAACTTATATTGTGTGATCTACAAATATTTAAGTGAATAGATAGACCCTTGACCTATTGTTGCCGCTGATCATTCTCTTTCAGATACAGACCCTTGACTTATTACAGCTATGCTTTGCCACCTTCAGACGCAGACTGCCTGCTGAAACAGCTATAATGCACCACTCTCTCCCCATCCACGCAAAGAATACTATACCCAAGTTTCTTGTGACAAATCTCACAAATATTTCGACTACTCTCTATGGAATAACTCTTGTTCTGGGCCATTGTCAAATCGTGGTTGAGCTTCACATGCCCAACCTTGTTAAGCTGACTTTGGAGGCTCTTATTGATAGCTTTAATCTGGGTACTCTGGACTTGTTTTTTAAGAAACGATTTTATTCTGTAGATAGGAAATGAATTAGGCAATGTGGTAAGCACCCTTAATATTGACATCTTCTCTCCCTGAGTTGTGAGAAGCTTCTCTATGGCCTCCACATTCTCATCATAATGCATAAGGAGATCCTCGAGCAACTTATGAAGTAAATTAGCTGAAAGTTCAGGATTCTCTTTATATATATCAGAACAGTATTCTACTGCACCATCTAAATCATCCAACTGATTGAATAATACATCGATTGCCTTATCGTGCTCCTCCAATCTTTTATATACAAATATAGTGAATCTCAAAAGCTTTGGTTCATTCGTTGGTATATGTTTTAATACTGTCCATGGTTCATATAAGTTTGTAGTTTTAAGTAGCTTGAAGAGCTTTTTATAAGTGGGATTTTGAGTAAACTTATCATCATCTAAGTGTTTCTTTAAAGTCTCTAAGTATAAGATGCATAGCCTGGTATGAAATTTAGGCATAGCAGGTGATTTATGATCGATGTCAGCTAAATCACTTTCAAATATAAGCCACTCTAAGTACTTAATTCCAAGTGGTCCAGATATGGATATTAGGAATTCAAACACTTTGAAATTGTCATAACTTTCACATTCATACGTGTTATTCATGAATATACGCTTGCCATATTGAATTTGGTCATCTCCTTGAAGAATCTGTTCACTATATTTGAATACTAGCTCCAAGTAGTGATTGTCAAGTCTCTGGAGATACTTTACTAAGTCCTCTTCATGGGACTCCTCATCTTGGAGACCAACCAACATTTCAAGGGCCTCTTGATGTAAACTTCTACCGAAATAAAAATCTAGGAGTTCACTCAAGTTGTTCTTGGATAACAAACACTCATTCACTATGACGGAATCACACTTGTTATTCGGAAGTCTTAGCAAAGGACCAAGTAACATGGGTTTACAATAGAAATAACAAAGGAATAGTGTGGTATCGATCTCTTTAGATATCTGTTCTAAGGTATGATCTAAGAGTTCAGCTGTGATATCATATATATCCAATGGAGTGAGATTAATACCTTTCCAAAGGAACTTATCATCGTTGAAGAAATTAAGATGAATTCTTCTTTGGTCTGTCAAGTAAATGATGAGGTTGTTTACTGCCTTATTGAAGTTTTCTACTGTAGGAGTATCAGAATCAAGGTCTTCTGGGTTGAGTTTTTTTATACCATGTTTAGCTATGGATATCTGATCTTGATGGTAATAAGCAGAAGTTAAAAAGCTTGGGAATAAGTCTAAGACGTCTCTATATGAAATTAGCCATTCACTACAGATACTCACTAAAGCTTCACGATACTGATTACTGTCAAAAAGTACGAATGCCTTTTGCTTATATAGATCTCTCAAGTAAAGTAACTTTCTTTTCTCCTTACCGAATCTAGTACCACCAAAGAACTCATCCTCCTCATCGATTTTGCTAACGAAGTTTATAGCTTTAGTGAGACCAATTAGTCTCTGGTTAGATTCAGTGAATTTCAAATATTGATCAATTTGTTGCTGATATGCTAAAATATTGAATTGAAGTAGGTCATTGTATGCACCTAAAAATATGAACTGGTCATCTATGAATACTGGAATATGACTGGAATTAATTTGGTGATTGATTTTTTGTACTAAATCTCCAGTATCTAACTCCACAATTTCCACCTTTTTAGGATATAACGCTATAAGATATGAAGGGTGAATTAATGATACATGAATAGGCGTGCTTGTAAGATGTACCTTCGATTCATGAACTACTACAGAGTCTGAATCTATATGGACCATAAGAATTTGGTTGTCTTTTATTAAGCAGTACTCATCATCTTGTGCTTTGAACATGCGAATAAAAGGGCCAGCACTTCCGAGTCCAAAGTATGTGAATGAAGACTGGTTGAACGAGGTGACTAGCTCAGATCCGCCTGACCCACGTCCAGACCCTGAGTCAGGTGTGTCCGATGGCTTCACAGACTCGAATAAAGACTTCACAGTGTAATTATCGTTAATATCAACTAGCACAAAATCGGTAGACAACCCCACAAGTAACTGTAAGCCCCATTGTAGATTGATGGTAGTCACAGCTCTTACACGATCCTTCAATACGAGGTCATGAAGTTTAGTAAATGAAAACAAATTCCTTGATTTATATATCATTTGATAGGATAATAGTCTCTTCTTAATAGCAATTACAAGATGAACTTTACCGTTAATTTCATAGGAAAGACAGTCAGTAAATCCTTTAGATTCATCAATTGTTTGTATGAGGTTAAAATGACCACCTACCTTATCGAATATTCGTATTATATCATTAGTAGCAATTGCAAATATGATTCTATTAATTGTAGAATTTATTGCCAATATAATAATTTTATGGATAGATGAGTGATCACCATTGATATTGGGGAACGTTTGGCAATGACTAATACTTGATTCCTGTTGTTTAGAGTCAGTGAAGTAGTTTCGTATATCATTAAATGACGTGAACAGTCGAATAGACGGTGGTTTCTTAGTCTCTGGTGGTACTATGGTAGTATCCACATTATAGATGCTGAAGTCGCCAGAATTGAACCCTACGTATAGTTTGGCGTTGTGATAGTGTACGCAAGTTATCCGGATAGGAACGGTAGAATTGAGTCTGCTGGCTGGCCGTATCACTTCTATGTTCATCTTCAAACGGAGTGAGAAGTGAGAAGCGAGATTTATAATGAGCGGGAGGAGCGACTAGAGAGCTAGAGAGGACTAGCGGCGAGAAGCGACTAGGGAGAGCCAAGGAGTGAAGTGACTAGTGAGAGGAGAACAGGGACAGTAAAAGAGAACAGGGACAGTAAAAGAGAACAGGGACAGTTGAAGAGTTAGAGAGAACAGATAGTATGAGGATAGTATGAGGATAGTATGAGGATAGTACGAGAGACAGGATAGTACGAGAGACAGGATAGTACGAGAGACAGGATAGTAAGGGGAGAGTAGAAGCTCAGCGTATGGGAAGCAACTAGAGTGCAGCATGATATAGACAGTAAGTGGGTGATACATGGAGTAGGCGAGTGGATTGTAGTATGATAGACCATTAGATGATTATAGTATGACAGACTAGAGTAGGGATATATGGAGTCGAGCGAGGCCGAAGGAGTGGCGATGTAGAGTATGAACAGTTCAAATGAGCGATAGTGTAGGTGGTAAGCTAGTGGTAGGCTATGAGAGATGGAACTTTGCAGTATTGAAGATATGAGCTATGAGGTATTACTATAGAAGGAGCTGTGGATTAGTATAGATATGAGCTATTGCTAGACATAGACTGTGAGTGGTATAAGTAGACAGGAACTGGTTAGTATACACCATCATTGATGCACGAGGTCATTATGCAGGCCAATTTTGTATTTGTGGACACAACTATAAAATGGTTGCAAAAGAGTAATAAATTTTTCTTTATAAACATTAGATGGATAGAAACCTTGAAAGTAATTCTCAGGTTCAACTGTCAACCTCAGCACTGGACCAGACTAGGGAACACACACCTGTTCCAGAACTGGTTCCTACTGCGGTTCCATTGGTACCTACAGTTGATCCCCCGGACCTGTTTGAATTCGATGGTCCTTTACCCATGAAAGTGTTACCTTTGCTTCGTGCTGCAATTAGGAAAAAGAATGCCTACAAAGAGAGCCACAGACTTTTCCAAATGGGGAAGGGCTGTTGGCTCGTGATGAAAGAGGCAATCTTATCTTTAAGATTCACGACCGTTTATCAAATGTCGCTATCCAAAACGTATATGAAACCTATCTTTTGGACATGCCCCTTTGTTTGAATTACTCTGAAGCTGATGCAAGAACTGAAAGATTGAGTGTATTGAAATCAGAGTTTGGTTCTAGGGTAGATTCAAATCCTTCTTTGACAAGACCACAACAGCCAATATTAACTGATGAATACATCAGGGCCATTGATAGAGCAAACCAGGCGAATTATTTAGCAAATAGAGAGCATTCTGACAGAACCCAACCCTTTGCTCCGATTCTCCCTTATTACCTTGTCCGTTTTCCCATTCCCAACACTATTCCAGGTCTTGAAGATTTGGATAGAGCTCAAAAAAGAGAGTTAATCGAAGCGTTCAATGAGCAATGGAGAGGTGACCATCTGGATGAACAGCTCTTAAGTATCATTTTTCGTGAAATGGGCCTCGTAAAATTTTGGGCCCCTGTTATCCCTGAATAACTTATTGTTGTATTTAGCAGTCATGTATAAGTAACGAGAAGAATCCCAATTGTAACTCTATATTTTATTCCATCCGTAGACTATAAGCACTTCCAGTTTTAGTTTGGTATGCAACTCCGAAAAGATTGAAAGAGTATTGACTATGCAAGGGTAAAGATACTAGAACATGTTGTTAAACTTATAAGCCAGATGGAGTCGCTTCCAGGTATTGAGCCACTCTGTCTTTTCGGCTCAACTATCCACAGCATTTAATGAAGATGGAGCATGACTTGGGAGAAGAAGTCGTAAGATCTTTGATGCGATGAACCTTTTTATTCACTGCATGGTTGAATTTTGCAGCCATTTGAAATGTAATGACTGCTAAATCGCTATCCAGCTGTATTCTATCGGTTATTCGTCTGTAATCAAACAGAAGTATGTAATAGAGTTCAACTTTGAGTTTTAAGAGCCCTCAATGGCATTACATGCAAGAATTGACAGGGCATCTGCTTCAAAGAAGCAGTCAGAATCTTGAAAAAAACCTTCGAGTCTTCAAGGAAGAGCAAAAATTACGGAAACAGTATTGGACCGCCTATGAGTCAAGAGAATTGATAATGAACGTTTATCTTATAGCAACGCCAGTCAGACTAGCGGGGCTATTCCCTTTGATATTCTTAAACCTTATAACCCTATAGGATTCGTCATTCTCAACAGTTGTGAGGAGGACTAAAAGCAGAGTTACTCACAGGGAAAGCTTAATGAAAGATGGAGCGTTAAAGGCCTGTTTTACATAAAACACATACTGTGATGGGCCTCAATAGGCGTTCAGGTGACAGAAGATTGACAATTATAGTACATGTCAGTATACATTTGCAGCTATGTATAAGTAATGAATCTAGTAAACGTATGGATCTACGTAATCTATTTGAAGGCCCCGTAAGGCTTCGTTACCTCGAGTTAACTGTTATTATATCTTGATATGCCCCTTCTATGCCTTCCAATACTCTGCTCAAATATATTCACGCTACTAAACGGTGGAGATGAGGTCCACTACCCCCGACACATACTTGACCACGTCGTCAATATCCTTTGATGCAAGCACAAACTGGTCCATGGCAGCATAAAGCTCGTCCTCTTTATTATCGTAAATCACATCCCCATGACACTTCAAAAACATGGCATAAAGACTGTGAATTATATCAAAGTTAGTCCTCTTCTCTAATCCCTGAGTCAATGCCTCAACAAACCGGGTCATTTCATCCAATGGAGGGAAAGCATTGAGTGATCTAATCTCTAGATCAACTGAAGATGGTGGTAATTCAACCACAAAATTTATAAACTTGGAGTAATCCATTTGCTCTGCCCCTTGTCTTAGAAGTTTGGTAAATTCAGACTCAAAGTTATATGAACCGTCATTCTTAAATTTCATGAGTCTAGAATCCTCCTCTTCTTCTCCTTGTTGTTCTTGCATAGCTCCATGTATCTTAGAGTAACCATTCTCAGCTTCTATAGCCCTATCACCTACTACTTCACCTTTTAGTGAAAGGAAAAAAGGGGCGTTTTTAGGCTTTTTAGGTGCTTCTTTAGGTCTACTTCTTTGTTTGATAACATCTAAATGCATCAACTGGGAGTATTTACTTCTAGATCCAAGTGATAATGTTACTAGACTTGAATCTATTTGTTCAAGTTCAGCTTCGACTCGATCATCAGTATTCTCAGTATCTTCCAATGCACCATCAATAAGAGTGGCTCCACCATCACCTGCGGTATTAGGTAAAAGAGTATTGGCAAATTCATCTTCCTCTATTTGTCTGGTAGAAACAGGTCTGAACTGAGCTTTATTTGTCCATAAGAAAATCCCATTTCCTGTAACATGAGTAGTTGCAAGAATATCACCAATTGGAGAAAACTTCACTGATGTAGCTACACTTGGTAGCCATAACCCATCAATACAACCACCAGTAGGTAAATCCCAAGTACGAAGGGAACCATCTAAGGAAACAGAAACTATCCATCTACCATCAGGTGAAAAATCCATACCTGTAACTCGATTGCTATGACCGTATAAGATTCTTACTACTTTTTGAGTAACAACATCTATAACCACAATAGAAAGATCATCCAAAGCCACAGCGACAAGATCAGAAGATTTGTGGTATATCATTAAGGTAATAGGCAGTTCCAAATCGAGTTTACCTAAATAGGTCAGCTTGGTGAAATTATAAAATCCAATAATACCATCCAAGCCTCCAGAAACAAGTTTTTGATTCATACCATCCATACAAATTCCAGTAACAGGTTTCTTATGTAACATATACTTTTTACGTAAAAGACCAGATTGTAAGTTGTAGCTTCCAATACCTCCATTATTAGAACCAACCAATGCAAAATTTCCACAATGGGAAATACATACAGAAGAGACTGTACCACCATCAACAGTATTCAAATTATGACGTCCAACTCTTTTATTGGCACCATCCCAAGTTCTAGCGAATGTATCATCCTTATGAGCAGTGATGATGTTTTCCCAATCACCTTGTCTATTTTGATTTGAAGATATAGAGATGATCTCTGGAAACTTTTCACGCATAGAAGTCAATCTCTTACCATCCTTGACCTTTATAGCTCTTTGAGAGAACTCTTGCGATTGGGCATCTTTCCTAAGAGAGAATGACCAGAATGATTTATCTCTTGAAGAACTCAATATGAAATGGGACTTGTTTTCTTGGGGGAATTCAATATGAGTAGGTGGAGCAGAATGGCCACCTCTTGAACGAAGATGTCTTGGTGGCGATACTATTGAAGTATTTGTAGTTGAAATAGTAGGATCAAATACATATTCTTTAAGACTATTATCACCACCATTACTAATTAATATCGATTGTCCGTTCAAGAACTTCACATTAGCAACACCTCCATAACTTTCCTTATGAGCACTTTTCAAGAGATGAATTCTAGACCCCTTTTCAAGATCATAGAAGAAAAGGTCACCATTACTTAACCCAGCAACTAAATGAGATGAGCCATCAGTTCTAAACGATAAAGAACTCACCTTAGACTCTTTACCTGATGCCATAATTCTATTACCTATAACCTTACCTTTTTTAAGATTATAGATATATACACCGCCATGAGCAGTACCAACCGCAACTAGATCCAAAACTGGTGCATATTCAAGACAAGTAATTGGCTCATTATCAAACTGTGAATCCTTACTTTCATAAACGATTTTACCTGAGTTAACGTTGATAATATAGATATGATTAGTAGTGGCTATTGCAATTTTATTGATATAAGTTGGAGGATGAATAATGCCAACGATTTTATGGGAAATGTTGAAGATAGAACAATGTAATTCAGTAGGATACTTTTCTCCATTCTTCTTATATACAAATAAGTCATTCTTAGTATTGGCCACT
Source organism: Yamadazyma scolyti (assembly GCA_003707025.2). Classification (NCBI taxonomy): domain Eukaryota; kingdom Fungi; phylum Ascomycota; class Pichiomycetes; order Serinales; family Debaryomycetaceae; genus Yamadazyma; species Yamadazyma scolyti. The sequence goes on along the minus strand of PPMW02000046.1, from coordinate 17,218 downwards.
ACTAAAAAATCACCAAATATGGAGAGATGAGTTATAATGTCTTCATTAGGACATTCTAAAGTATGTTGAAGAATTCCACGTTTATAGATCCCAACTTTATTATGAAATCCACAATAAACATAATGATGATGTGCAGCAACACTGGTGATCTTACCAGGAGTCTGTGATTGGGATACAAATAGTAAATGTAAGTTAGCTACATCATAAATTTGAAACAGTCTTCCAACGGATGTAACAACATAAAACGTCAGTCCCAACATTCCTAAAGCAAATGGGGTTTCATTAGACACATTACCGAGCACACGGAATGGACTGAAGATGCGTGATTGCCGTGGTTTGGGAGCCACGTCTATCTTCCTCTTCTTGACTGGTTCGACCATGATATTTTTCGATGAGATTTTTCCATAAAGAGATGGGATGAGAATGAGTGGGTGTTATGGCGTGGGTGATAAGACCTACTGTGTGTGTGGGTGATATGATTAGTTGTAGGTGTTGTGGATGTTATTACTTGATGTGAAGTGGGTGTTGTATGGATTTGGGTGTAGAGAGTACAATTTAAAGCGACTGTTTAGTGTAGACGGGTTGCGATGAGATGAGATGAGCTGAGATGAGAGACAGTCTGGACACTCTTGTGGCCTCATTGTGAGAGTGTAGAATGGTGCTGTGGCTTATGGCCTTGTCCCTATGGGCGGTGCCATGGTCTTGTCCGTGTGGTTGGTGCCATGGTATTGTCCCTGTGGTTGGTGCCATGTTCTGGTCAAAATTGTAGATGCTGGCCTTGCGATGAGATGGCTGACAAGCTGAAAGAGTCGGCAGAGCTCAAAGAGCAAAGAGCTCGCAAGCTGACCGATCCTTTTGCATCCTGTGGTGTACGTGACGGCACGGTGAAATCACCGGTCGTAGGCTGTTTCCCGCCACAGAACCTACGGCCAGGTGCACTCGGTCAGTGTGGGTGAAATCAGAAATTTTCTCATGAGTGAAGACAAGAAGAGAACCATCGAGTCCACCGAGACCGTAGACGGCGCAGAAGCCAAGAAAGTGCATCTAGAGCAGGCCAGTGGCTCCAAAGAAGTCCAGGACGCCACGGACGCTAGCGCCACGGACGCCAGGGTCGAGGCCAAAGGCATTGCGCCCATCAAGAAAGAGTTCATCATAGACACAATCATAAACCAAGGATACGACGACGATGCTGCTGAAGGAGGAGACAGAGAAGAACAAGACAACAAAGGTAAAAAGAAAAGAGGACAGAACAAGAAGCGGGACTTGAAACAAGGACACGGAGCAGTTAGGTTATGTTCCCACATGATTGACCCAGAAAACCCCAAAGAATGTAGGTTTGGAGAAAAGTGTAAAGATACTCATGATGTAGCTTACTACTTGAGTAGTAAACCTGTAGATATAGAGGGAGTATGTCCTGTTTATGAAGCAATTGGATATTGTCCAGCAGGACTCAAATGTAGATGGTTAGGATCCCATTTTGATGGTAAGAAACTCTTGAAAAAACCAGAGATTCATGGCATTGAAGAGATCAATAAGATAAGTAATGATGCCAAGTTTTTGCTCCAAAGAAAGAAGTATCCACATGATAAAGCAGATCCAATCATCAAGTACTTGGACAGTAAGGTGCAAAACCACTATTTGGACAGTAAAGCTCAGAATGATACTAAAAATAAATTAGCAGAATTTGTTGAAGCTCCGTTCAGTCCTGGTGAAAAGAAACCTTTACACTTGAAGGGCTCTAAGATCGTTTCACCTTTAACAACAGTTGGAAACTTACCTTATCGTAGGTTAATGAAGACTTTGGGTGCAGATGTTACCTATAGTGAGATGGCATTGACTAATCCTTTACTACAAGGTACAAATGCCGAATGGGCTCTTCCAAAAGCTCATAAATCAGAATATCCAGGATTTGGAGTTCAGATTGCAACTGGTAAACATTGGGCAGCTGCTAAAGCTACTGAAGTCTTGGCTAATGAAACTCCTAATCTCTCTGAAATTAACTTGAACTGTGGATGTCCTATCGACTTGTTGTACAAGCAAGGACAAGGATCTGCGTTATTGGACCAGCCTCCAAAGCTCATCAGGATTCTTAAAGGTATGAACCACTGTTCAGGGGAGGTTCCTATCACTGTAAAGATTAGAACTGGTACTAAAGACGGGAAGAGTACTGCAAAGACATTAGTTAAGCGTTTGGTCGAACAAGGTGATGTTGCAGCTATTACGTTACACGGAAGATCTAGACAACAGCGGTATAGTAGAGAAGCTAACTGGGAGTATATTGGAGAAGTAGCGGAAGTTGTTAGAGATTATAATATCAAGCAAGAAGATGATAAGGACTCTAATGCTCGTCCTATTCAATTTGTTGGTAATGGTGATGTCTATACTCATGAGGATTGGTATAAGGCCGTCTCAATTCCTGGAGTTGATTCTGTAATGGTAGCAAGAGGAGCATTGATTAAGCCATGGATCTTTGAAGAGGTAGAAGCTCAACAATACTTAGATAAGTCTGCCACAGAGAGATTAGATATCTTGAGGACATTTGCTAACTTTGCTTTGGAACATTGGGGTACTGATGAGTATGGAATCTCGTTATGTAGAAGGTTCATGTGTGAGTTCTTGAGCTTTACTCATAGGTACATTCCGGTGGGAATCTTGGAGAGACTTCCACCCAAGCTCAACCAAAGGCCACCTAAATGGAGAGGAAGAAACGAGCTCGAGACGTTGTTGGGCTCTGATGACTACCAGGACTGGATCAAGATCACTGAGATGTTTTTTGGAAAGGCCGAGGCCTTCAACTTCACCCCCAAGCACAAGAGCAACTCGTACGAGACCTAGGTAGACTCATCGGAGACCCATTCGGAGCACAGCGACCAGTGGGTCTACCGGTGGGTGTTCTCGGGCAGATCAGGTTGACTAGCAGCGTGCTGACAATGGCCCTAGAGATGAGAGTAGTTGTAGAGCTGACGGTGTCCATAGATAACAGAATCGTCGTATAGCTGACAGTGTCCATATATTAGCGTTAGGTCGTATCGTAGAGCTGTCCATAATATACAGAGTCGAGCAAGAGTCGAGCTAGAGTTGAGCTAGAGTTGAGCTAGAGTTGAGCTAGAGTCGAGCTAGAGTCGAGCTAGAGTTGAGCTAGAGTTGAGCTAGAGTCGAGCTAGAGTCGAGCTAGAGTCGAGCTAGAGGCTAAAGTAGTCTCACAGAGTGAGAGAGCAGTGGTAGCTAAAAGAAGAACTGTATATTCACTAGGAAAGGTCTTGGCAATGGCTCAGACTCCCAGCCTCCCAGCCTCACAATTGAGTGACCCGTTTGACCTCTGCAAGTGCTCTGGGAGACCGGGAGACCGGGTGGTAACCCTGTTTCTCTGCCCCTGATCAGCTCTGGGCGTCGTACTCCTTTCTTAATGCCTCGGCCTTCTCTTTCAAGCTCTCCACTTCCTTGTCTTTCTCAGCCAATTGCACCTTCAATCTCTCAACAGCTGGGTTGCTAGACCCCTCCTTCTCCAACAAGTCCACCTTGTCCTTGGTGAGTAGCAACTCGGTGACTAAAGAATAGGTTCTTAACAAAATCATCGTCAAGAAAAGGGTGAAGCCAGTCAAGTACATGTTTCTCTGGGAATAAAACCTTCTGGCCTGAATCTCGGATCTATCATTAACAATTCCATTAACAACACCAGCTGGCCCCCCTGACCCTTTCAATTCATTGTTAACAGAGATTACTCTGTTAACAGAATCAATGAAAAGTACTAAGACGAATCCTAAAATACATTTCAAGGCAATTTGGAATTTTTCATTCCGGAAAGGCGCAGAAACAGATAACAACACTGTTCTACGTACCTTACGTGGGTAAGGAAGCGAAAGAATCGTGAAGAAGCCAATCTCCACGATAAGTAAACCGAATACTAAGTTGAAGTATAATGCCATGATGTGAAATTTTCGATTGCTGCTTGGCGACTTAGCCAGAGCCAGCGCGGCGTGAGGGCACGCAAGACCGCGAGCTGGAGCGAGCACCCGCCTAAGGCTAGGGAGCGCAGGGAGAAGCAGGGCTGCATTGAGTGAGGAAGGTGAAATTAATTGAAAGAGGAAATAAGAGGAACGTAGGAGGGGGATGTAGAAGAATAATTGAAGAAATAGACAATTGAATAGAGCAAGTAGGAATTGGAAAGGGCAATGAGCAGGTGGAACTGAGAAAGCAAGGAAGTTGGGTGTTTTTCGATTGCTGCGCAGCCGTAGTAGTGTCGTGTGAGCTGCGAGAGAAGCCTGCGAGAGAAGCTTCGAGGGAAGATGGGAGGGAAGCAGGGAAGCAGGGAAGCAGGGAAGCAGGGAAGCAGGGAAGGGGAAGCAGGGAAGGGGAAGCAGGGAAGGGGAAGCAGGGAAGGGGAAGACTTACAAATAATGAAGATGCATTAGAGAAATTACACTACTAAAAGTATGGGTGTTGATTTTCGATGACATCACGTAAAAGACCTCCTATTATCTGTTTGTGTGTGATAATCTAATAGTAAGACATACCAGACCACTAACTAAAGCTGACTACCAAGAGAAGGCCATGAGAGGAGTCGCAGAAGCTGCGAGACGAGCTGCAACTGTCTAGTCACATTCAGTCCACTTCTCAGATCGACAGAACCTATTGACTCTTGGAATATCATATCTAACTATTATATAATCAATATCTACCTGATTTGCAGTCTTTATCAGCTCGCTTACATCGACACCCATGGAGGTAAGAGTGACAACTGAGAGTCTCGTGTAACATATTGACTTTTTTGCATGCACCATCCAAATCCACAATCTGTGGATTTTGCAACCATTTGGTAAATTGAAAATTGTAAGGGAGGTAAACCACATGTTAAGTCAGATAAAGAAGTCAGTCTCATTAGATGGAATACGAAGGTCAGCATGTGTCCACATATGTCTTCACACTTAGGCACAGCACCATACATCTTCTCTCAATAATGCTACAGTCTGATGCCTTGACCCGTAATGTACACTCCTATAACCCAACAATCCATTACTATTCCCATATCTCACGTCTACTTGAAAGTCATATTACATCTATACATCTTGCTCTTTACATTCTTACTTACTCTCTGATTTCCACCTCTTTTCTTCTCCTCTTTTCAGTTTGAATGGCCAATACGTCATCAAGCAACGCCGACACTATCCAGAAAGGTGCTATAGAGGAAAAAATAAAGCCTCTAATCCAGTCTGGGTCGTCATTTTCAGATCTTAACATATCGTCATGGAGTAATGAACAAATGACCACACAAAAGGAGTAGATAAAAGAATTAACACCAACATAACAGACTTGAATTTCTTGAACCTACCCAAATCTAATTTGTAGAGCCGGTATACCAATGTCACTAACTTCACATGCGTCAGCACACCTACTGCCCCCATGAATACTTTAAGAACTATTAAACAAGCTATCCAATAGATATACATCTTCAATGGAGTTATGTTATTGCGGACATAAATTGACGCCAAACATGACATATTTGGCAAGTATTGTGTTATGGATTGAATGTATAGTCAAGGGCACTTGATAAAATCTCTTATTATTCCTTAGCAAACAACCTTAGAAACAAACACCCTGATTCCGACAGGTTTCCCATTTTGAAAGGTGTCCACTCCGACAAGTGTCCCTCCGACAGATGTCCTTCCGACAGGTGTCCGCGCTCCAACAGGTTTTATTCAGACAACTTTCCCACTTTGACAGGTGTCCGCACTCCGACAGGGGTCATGATTACGACAGGCTTCCGACTTTACGAGACCAGTACATAACCTTTGCATACTTCGACGCTCAAAGAAATAAAATAAAAATAAAAGTCGCCGTGTCACAAACTCAATTTACGATCATAGTGCATAAAATCAAAACAGGGTTCGTAATTTGAAAATAACAGGGCCCTCAACCATTATAAGATTACACAAAATTGCTGCGAAATCAGTGGTCTTGACCACATCAGGGTCCATAACCTCTAAGTTCATGGGTGCTTCAAAAGCCATATATATTACTAGTTATATGAAGGTATAACTTTGTATAGCACAAAGACAAGTTAATGTCCTTTTTCTAAAAGGATAAATCGAGATCACGGTAATTATCTTCAGACTTGTATGTATCATCAATCACCGACCTTCAGCTATATCTTTTGAGATTCTTTACTCCAAACTCCAAATAAAATAAATAATTGGTACTTAAAGTTTCGTTAGATTGAGACATGATGAGTAGAGTAGATAGCCACTCTCTGTCTATTCTGAGCTTCTAGAATGCTTTGCTTTTGTTGTCAACAGGGTATCAAGGCCAACAGATAGCCATAGAAGCCTATAGATACCATAAGCAGGGCCAGAAGATCAATAGGCTAGGTGGAAGGTATACATCACAATTACTAATATATACGGATCTACTACTAGGCAGTAGACTCTCTTGAACTCAGTCAGGCTCTATCAGACTCTGTCAGACTCTTAGTAGGCTCTGATCTAGTAGAGAGTTCCCACAGCAGTCCGCCTCTACAGTAGTCCACTCCGATAGTACGACAGGACTGCTCTGTCTCCAAATCTCCCCAACTCCGCCGTACCGATGAGGGTAAGATCTGGTACACCCCGTAGGCACCGGTGGAAACTCATCTTGCCCTCCAAGGCGCCCATGTCAGACTCTCTGCCCTACTTTTATCTTTGGCACCAAGTATCTAGTGCCCTTAGGCACAGCACAGGTTCTATATACTGCACGACAATGCTATTAGCTATATTCATATCGAATCAGTTCTATAGGTAGTAGCTACAGCTACCGTTGAAGTATTAAAAGAAGAGGTGTTCACAAAGTAATTGATGCCAGGGTATCATCAAATGGTAGAAACTAAATTCAGCAAACTGCACAGATAGCTCATAGGAATTGGTAGGCAAACCAGATCTTTCCAATGATATTATCAGAGTCACAGTCCCCAATTAATGGATCGGCAACTAAGGTACACATCAGATCACCAGTAACACAAAGGTATTTGACGACATCAGTCCCCCCACCGCTCATTAAGGAAAACCCAAATAGTGAACACAAACGCAATGCACGACATTTAGTCCCCCCACCATCCATAGTCATCCAAGACTCGGATAGCTTTCCGACTACACAAGATCGTCTCGCGACATTTATCCCCCACCCTTTAGACTCGGATAGATCTCGGATAACACAAAACTATTACATCCTGCTCATTATTCTTGACTCCGGGGCCCCGATAACACAAAACTATTTACGAATCCAGGGTTCGCATCCATGAATCCTATAAACTGCAATGTAAAGTCGCCGATAGCACAAAATCATATACGAACTCAGCGCTCATAGCAAAATACAGGGATCCTAACACTCTTAAACTGTAAAATATGGTGTAATGGTCACAAAATTATTTACGGCCACTGGGCTCGCACTATTGTAAGGGCTCTTGACTGGAATAATAGTTTCACAGGACCAGGGCTCGTCCCCAAGGCAGGGCTCATGACAAGATCTGCTTCGGCAGCTTTTATGACACAACACCACATAAGGAGTCCTGTTTATGCCAACAACCATGATAACAATATTGACAATCGTGTAATCTGAGTTAATGGCTTAGGTGTGACAGCCGGATACCAATAGGCTACCTATGGTAGACAATTACAGGTTTCAGTTCAGCTTAAAAGTCTATAGTGGCAAGGATGTACAAAGTCAAGGCACGTCCTACTCTCTCACATTCATATGCCGCCGACAGTTGCAACGGCATCACCATACCCCGTATACCAGTATCTCCACAGCTTAAGTGGTGATACCCGACAACTTCTACCAACTACCAATCGTCCGATAGACATCTAACAACTCTTAGTCCACCTCCGCAGTGAATATTGAATACCGACCGACCTCCGACCACTTCAAACAACTTCTAACTCGCCTCCCAAAACAAACTCTACTTGCACGCCCAATCTACTCTCTAATCTACTCGCTTCTCACCCCAGCTCATGTATATTTTTAAAACCCAAGTGACACCTTTAGAGTGAAGGTGACCAAAAATGGTAATGATATAAATAAAATGGCGTACTGATATATCAACACTACCGCAAGACAGTCCATTTGAATATGGTCATCCGACTTGGGATCTGTGTAGAATGCTGTGAAGTAAACCAAGGATGTTGCATTAGGAAGGCCAAATTCTATCACCGACACAAATCGTAAGAGCTTATCTTGACCATACCAGCCTGCTTTATAAAGACCAGTAGTAAGACCCACACCAAACATGGGCAATATCACAAGTCTCATGAATACTATACATACAGCGGTCCTCCAAAACCCTTTAGGCATTGTCTTAATGTTCAATCTGGCGATTGTTGCACCTAATAAAAGAAGACCTAGAGGAACAGACGCTGCACCAACATAACTGGTTGTATCCATAATAAATGAAAGAGGTGGGTTACCATCCGGTGCATCATGGATACTGAAGTTTGAATGTTGGAAAAGTGCTTTTAAAGGTGGTGACATCGCTATTATCACTGCTGTGATTAAACTAGCCGAAACAGGACTCCGAAGATTTTTACCCATTGTAAGTAAGAAATTCTTCAATTTCTGACCAAACGACTTATGTACTGATACTGTATGTTGTAGGGAGGTACCGCCTATATCTGAACCAGCTGTAATAACTCTCGTGACATCATTACTATCGTACTCCGAGTATTCATTGATGACATCTTGAATATCTTGAGATCTCATTGTTCGGAGATCCTTAGATCTTGTTGGTTGCAAGGAGTTTGAAGATGCTAGTGAATTACGTCTCCTACTGACTCTTTGGCTTAGTGACTGCAGTACAGACTCATATTCTAGATCTGTAGGAGGTGCTAAATGTTCGGTTACATCACTATCAATCGAACTGGGTATAGACACCGCATCCTGGACCGTATCCCGGACCGCATCCTGGGGTCTATTCTGGGCGCCATCCTGGGGCGCAGCTACTTGCTCTGGAGTACTGGTACCTCCCCTAGTGTCTGTAGAGCTCTCTGAAGCAATTTTCTCTTCTGTTTGATTATCCTCCTCCATGTCTCTAAAATCCCATTCTATTAATCTATAAGCCCCAAAACTGAATTGAACAAACGCCATAGCGGCCAAAAAAATACATATATAAGCAACTCCCTTTTTACCTTCCTGTGAGCTAAATACCATACCTCCATCAGTCAATGAATCTACATAAGCAATAGGTAGATCTGAAATATTTGGGAAAAGTCCAACTGATAAAATACCACCTAACCAACGTTTCGGGGCCTTAGTAATAACATGAATCGAGTATGCAATTATTACCCCTAGCGAGAACAAGAGTATCGCTGTAAAGAAGATGATACCGATGTTTTTTATGTCACTACTCTCGAGATGTCCTACTATATTCTCAAACACAAGTGCTGGTAGGAATACTGTCACTACTGAGTCTGATATATCTCGACATGTAGCCACATTCAAGATATTTTTGCGGGCAAGCCAGTAGCCTAATCCGACAATGATATAGATCTTAAAGATAGGTTTTACCAGTGTATAGATCACCAGTCCTAGTTCTACTGTCCCTGTCATAATGTTCCGCCGCGCTAATTTCTCCGATAGTTCAGACGATGTCTCGCTGGGCTGCGACGGCCGATACGTCCACTATTCCGCTGATGCGTCCGCACTTACGTCCACATGTACCTCCCGCAACGGTGAGTGGGGGGAGTGGGGGCACTTTATACGTCCGAGAGTCCATGATTCCTAAATAGGAAAGAAGCAACGGAATAATTACAGCTATAAGTGACTATGAAGGGAGGGTTCTATGAGGAAGCAGGGTGAGAATGATTAGGAAATGTAAAATTCAATGTATGATAGAGCAACGGGAACCAAATTTCTTAATGGTCTTCGGGGGGTTCTAAGGTTGGAAGTGTGTCGATGCAAACCAGATGTGAATGTCTTGACGACAAAGAAAGGAATAAGACAGAAAATAGATTGGAAGGAAATGAAATGGGTAACCCAAGTGGGAATGAAAGTTTTTAGAGGTCCTGGCAATACAGTGATGTACAGACTTGAGCGAAAATTATATGGTAGCCAAAAAATTGGCTGCAAAAAAAGTTTAGCTAAAAACAATGGTCTAAACTTTGGTATGGAAATGGGAAAGGATCAACGCAAATGGGAATTGAAGTTTTCAACACTTTACCAGAGAGGTCCAAATTTGGCATGGATCCCCATCTATGCTGTAAAACTAGACGGGAACTTCGCTTTAAGTCAACAATCTTTAAAAATAGAAAGTTGAAGATTAACTACTTGGAAAGCTGAAGAAAGGGTATTACATTAACTTTCCAAGCAAGCAAGCTCGTGATGAGTTTTAAATTGTTGATGCTAACATTCCACACCCCTAATTATGGACAAATATCCTTTAATCCTCTTAGCTCCTAAATCGAAATAAGACTGTAGCCATTCAACGTATGAGAAAGATACATTCACGTAAAACTATTTAGTAAAGGCCTTAAAGAAACTATTTTTAGCTTTCAACGATAAATGTGGTATGACTATATACTAATGTATCCTTTTTTTGTCTCAAGCTAGGTCCAATCTTGGTGGTGTAAACTCGACATAACCATCAGAGACATTGGATTTATATGGATACAGAGCACTTCCATTCACAATTGTAGCATATCCAAGGGAATTAAAGGTGATATTAGCATGTCTTTACAAGTCCATGTTCAAGACGCCAATAATACAGGGAGGAAATGTTTTTTTTTATATTTTTCTTTCATGCATATTATTTGCAAAAATAAAAAAAATCTAACATTTTCTCAGGAGCAGTACAGCTGTATTCATTATACTTTCACTCTGCTCCACTCTACACTGATCGCTTCTCACTACGTTCGAGGCTCCTCGCGGTACACTTCAGCACGTTCGTACTCCCACCAAGCCCTTCTCACCGCATGGCCTCTATGCTCAAGCTTCTGTACACGGTGTGTTCTGATGCACAGGTTTGAGTAAGAAGAAGCAGAGGGTGTCATTAATACAGGAGGAAGGGTGGAGGCTGTCGGAGTGGGTGGGAGTGTAATAGGAGTGGTCGATCTCCTCAATGAGTCTTGACCAACTACGGCAGCAGAAGCAGCAGAGACCACAGAGATTGTCTAGAAGCCACCGAAAGTAAAGCTCAAGCTCCCCCTTATTCACAGGTAATACAAACAGATGTAGTGAGAGACAGAGAATAGCCATAGATCCCAAAATAATATCATATTAGGTACTTTTTTTGCTATTTTTTTCGTATTTTTTTCGTATTTTCTTTTTTTGTGTCCAAGTTCAAGCAATGACATTCTTTCCACCACTGACACAGGAAGAATAAGTTCCTGACGAAGCCCCACAAGCGGCATTTTTGACCAAGTTATAATCGGTGCCAAAAGCCCAATACCCCGTGTAATCTCCTCCGTGGGTCCCTTTCAAACACTGGAAAGAGCAAATTTTATGATCGTTAGCGTCAACAAGCCACTTATCCAATGCGCCTTCGATCGTTTCCAGTTGAGCAGAGGTCTTGCACAGGCCATTTACATGTCCCTTCCAGTAAGAGTGTGACCATATTTGTCATACTTACCTGATTCGCTGCAATCCTTTTTTTGACTCCTCTCGTAAATAAAGGTTGATAAAGTAAAAGTAAACCCATATATAAAGCTAGCAGTAGCTATACAAGTGTTCCAATTTTCCCCACTCCGGATACACCAATCAAAATTTGTTCTCTTAATCGCTGCTCAGGTTTCAAGATCAGCTAACATCATCCCACCTGTCATAAAAGTTGACGCTACCATCGGCAAGAGACCTCGAATATCAATACGGCTGGTGATACACAGTTTCATCACCAACAATTGGTGGTTCTTCGACTATACACCAGCTGCCGCCGACACTCATGTACATTTATCATCTCTGCTGACTTCGGTTATGTTGTAAGCTGATAAGCAAAAACAAAATGGAATACAAGCTAAGCTGATAATTTTCTTGGGATACATTATAAAACGTTATTATTATTGTCAAGAAGAAACAGGTACTCCCTATCGTTTCAAAATCCATACTAATGGGAAATACTCTTCGAATATTCAAGATAAAAATAGAAATAAATAAATTAAAAGAATATTTTTTGTTGTGCCGGTTACCACCGCAAAGAAGGTAATAGGGGTTTATTTGGTAAAAGTTTATCAAGATTTCCTACATATAGTATGCACTTAAAAAATATTATGGAGCTTCTTAAAGTTGGGTAAACGGAAAGTCCACCTTTTTCAATCTGTAACATCGGCTTAAATGTTCTGTCCAGTACTCTCTTACACCTCTTCACATCTAATTTCACTTCGTCAAAATTTCAAAGACAATAAAAAGGGCAAGCACGCTTACTTTACCTCATTCGATTAAGTATCATGTAGGGAATGTAGACTGCAGATTGAAAACCACGTATAATTCTGTCATTAAGGGCTCAGGGCCATTTGATTTCTTGGCAAGCCACAGGTTGTACTCAATGAATAAATCTTGGCATGGGAATTTCGTAAGAGTTGACAATCATAATATGATTCGAAGTGTCGATAAGAGACGAGGCAATGTCGCTGGTTTGTGGGGGGTCGGATACTCGACTTTTGGTATCTCAGGGCCATGGGATATCAAATTGGTACCAATACTTTAAGTTAGAGTAATGCTGAACAATATCAATGAACTGAAGAGCCAACTAAGGGATCCCTTTTTGTTTACTTCAAATCCTAGATTTATTCTATGATTTTGGCAACAATAAATTCTCTTACTTTATCCGGATTGTAGGTGTGTAATCTTAATTTTACTGAATGGTGCTCAAAAGAGATAAAAATAGATACTGGTCGAATATATTCACTATCTCAGTGAAAATAGAGTAAAACGTCACACCACCGAAGCAGAAGAATAAATGATATATAAGCTATTTGAACATGGTTTAGGTTAAACCAAAGGCTAATGGAGATAGTCAATTTAGGGTTCACGTCACTTTTTTGGTCCCGTTTAGGCAGTAAAAAGAGCCGTACGATTATCATGCAGATACGGCATCCAAACCTTCACTTTATTGACAAGCTGATTGTTTTGGCGTTTGCCCCAGCTGATATTGCCCTTCTCATTTGTAGTGCGTTTCAGGTACAAGACCATGTGCTTCGATAACTTGAGTCAGGCCACGCTGAAATAAATTAAAACACTACATCAACAAAAGCTCACAATTTCATCAGTAGTGAATTTCAATAGAGAAACTTTAACTTTGACTTAAACTTGGTGCCAAATCTTAAAGACAGTTTTGTTATCTCTTCAATGTCTTTATTCTCTTTATCGTAACGACTGTGTTCTTTTGATGACACTTTTTTCAAGCACAATTTCAGCACAACTTCCATTTAAGACGGCTCCCTGTATGGTATAAAGCAGGAGAGATCACATAGACGGGATTACGTCAATTTGAGGCAGCATTTTCAAAACGAACTCGAGAGCCTCATCATAATAGGATAAAAGCTTATAAACTCCCAGTTTAATAAAAAAATAGATATTTCCAATTCTGGAGCTATGCTCAAGATGAAAAGAAGTGACACGTTATCGTGTCCCTTCAATGGCTCTACTAGCCATACATCCTACTACGTAGAAGCTTCGGAAAACGTTATTTGCGATGACGGAGTTGCATATGTGCCTGCAAAGCCTGTTAAAAGCTCGGGTTTCAAGTTAGGCTTTGATATGATGATGTTGATATGTCTTATTTTGATTCCTTCAATGTATACATGAGTTTCAGGCGTTGAGAGTGATTATAGAATATATAGAGTCCTTTTATATGAGAAATACAAGCTGAACGCAATACTACATAATCCCTTTCCTGTGCAGGATTATTGAATTGCTGGACCCTGTTAATCACCAATCTCTACCGGTAACCACATCTTGGCAGCGGCTTTGGGAAGTTGTGTTCCACGTCGCTGTAAGAGTCGAATACACCGGCCTCTTCTTCAAACTCAAAAAGACTTGAATGAAAAGAAACGTTTTGAATCAGCTATGTCTCCTCTAGTAGAACGAGGGTAGTTCATTGACTCTCCGAAAGCGCCATCCTCTTTGGTAAGGTTGTTTAGCCGGGTGTAACATGCCCAACACTAAATTTACCCCGTCAAAGGTACATCTCATTCAATAAACAAAGTCAAAAAGGTTGATTATCACTAGTGTATAGGCATATCTGTATATGGCAATCTAGATTCGAATGAAACCCATAATCTAGGCTTGTTGATATCCACTAGTACCAATTGATTCCCGTTTCAACTGGTATCTATTGGCATCAGTGTCTACAAACATTCGTGCATACTATTTAGTATTTACCACTTTCTAGGATCTGTAGTTTCAGCTAGTGGCACCTAGTCTATGGGTTCAGTATCAACTATCTGCTGTCATCCAACTTTGCACCCATGGACTCTTCTAGTCTTTAAGCATTACAACCTCTCGTCGTATACTTCGTCATTTGTATCATAAAAGTAGAGTTTATCTTAGCTGCCGCCAAATTGCATTTTTGGTTAGATTTTGGCTAGTTATTACTTTTGACGTTCCTTTTCTTTATTCTTTTCCCAACGACTACGCCATTTGACCTCCGACTTCTCCTTATACCGTGTTTTTATTCTTGTCGTAATTCCTGCAGTCAAGGCTTTTAAGCAAAAAAACTCCAACAAGTACGACATTAGAAAACAACCACATCAATGAAAAATACAACCAATAGTAATTCGATTACATAATTGGACAATGCCATTATTAGAGTCCTGCATTTGCCAATTTATATAACGCAATGGTTATGAGCAATGCATTTCATGACACCATGCTAACGGTGTATAACATTTTAGATCTGGAGGGATCTTCAGTGTGCGCTGCTCACGATGACGTATTGATCTCCTAAGTAGTTCATAGCCGATGTGATTATTAGGAATGTCATATGATAATTATTTCACAGTTTGACAAAGTGGCAATTTGAGTGGAGTCACCATGCTGGAAAAGTCCATTGTATGTATTTGATAGGTCAAGAGGAGTTTATGCACTGAACGCAGAAACCAAAAGTGATTGTTCCCATTTTACACCGGGTCATCAGGGAATGACTAATCTTTCGGGTCATTTCCGAAAGAGTATCTGCATTATGCACTTGACGCAAATGTAGAACAATAAATAATCTCTATTATTAGTAGTGGCTTGGCCTAACAAGTGAATTTTGAGCCGCTTTGCAGGGTTACTTATTCTGGTAGTAAACAACCCAAAATGTAACTGATTCTGCACTTGACGCAAAATTGTTACAATGTACCGTTCTCAATCTAGTAGACACACCCAAAAAAGTAAATACAGATTATGCACTAGATGCAAAAATACTAGAGTTTTAGGACTGGTTACTTCGGCTTTTCTACTTTGGGCGATTGATATTCTGAAAAAAAATGAATTAAAAAGTGCCTATTATTTTTTACATTGTGATCAAGATGGTTATTGCCCTTTCTGCTTTCGTTTACCATTTTGGGCCTCTGGTATCCTAAAAAGTAAATGGTTTCGTGAATGCTTAATTCCTATCTAGTAAAACAGTGACCATATAGGTAATTTTGAAATAGTAGTGGAATAGCAAATTGCCATTCTGCTTTTGTTTTTACCATTTTGGGCCTCTGGTATCCTAAAAAGTAAATGGTTTCGTGAATGCTTAATTCCTATCTAGTAAAACAGTGACCATATAGGTAATTTTGAAATAGTAGTGGAATAGCAAATTGCCATTCTGCTTTTGTTTTTACCATTTTGGGCCTCTGGTATCCTAAAAAGTAAATGGTTTCGTGAATGCTTAATTCCTATCTAGTAAAACAGTGACCATATAGGTAATTTTGAAATAGTAGTGGAATAGCAAATTGCCATTCTGCTTTTGTTTTTACCATTTTGGGTCCCTGGTATTCCAAAAAAGGAATGAAGTTCAAACACTTTGAACGTGTGCCCAATCGAAGATTCTGGCCCTACTTATAAATAGCCAGCGGTATTCTATTCAACGACCAGAATGAAATTCGGCTTCTCATTATTGGCACTCATTCCTGTTGCCTTAGCTATCGATGGATGCTCCCCATCCACCGTAGATAAAGGACTTCGAGTCGACTTCTTGAAAGGTGTTAGTTATAAACTTTCTCCCACCACCACCAGCGCAGCTGCAAATTTTAGGGCTTATCTTAAACAACTTGATACGTCACACGCTACTAACTTTTCCATTTATGGTGTTGAAGAACAAAACTTCTTCCACAGTCATTCTACTGATGCAAAAAAGCCACCAACAGACATAGGACAAATTTACGGTCAAACTATCAATACGGCTTACTTTGGTCTTAGATTGACTGGATATTTTTATGCTAAAACAAGTGGAAGCTACGAATTCAAAGCAAATGAGGCTGATGATGCCTTGTCCATTGCAGTAGGTACTGGTGATGCTTTTACATGCTGTGATACTTACTCTTCAAATGGCAGTACAAGTCAGATATTCATTTATGGTACCACTGAAAAGAGTACTACATCTACAACCACGGTTAACCTTGACGCTGGTTACTATTATCCTGTTAAAATGCTTTATTATAACGAGAACCCATATGGCGTAAATGGTGCAACTCTAAACATGAGTGTTACTTACCCTGATGGCGTGAGACATTTTGACGACATTGATTGGTACTATACTAATCAAACGGACTCTTGTCCGGCACAATTACATACCACCACAACCACTAAAGCATGGACAGGCCATGGTACCACCACCATTACCGAGTCTATCTCTGGTTCCGATGGATATGGTACCGAGACAGTTATTGTCGAGACTCCATACCCCACTGTAACTACCACTGAGCCATGGTCAGAAAGTTTCACCTCCTACGAGACTCTATACCCTTCAGGTCCATCAGGTGAAGAAACAGTTATAGTGTTCACACCTTATAAAACCCCAACCACTACTATTCCTGGTTCCAAAA
This sequence comes from Yamadazyma scolyti, assembly GCA_003707025.2. NCBI lineage: Eukaryota > Fungi > Ascomycota > Pichiomycetes > Serinales > Debaryomycetaceae > Yamadazyma > Yamadazyma scolyti. The sequence continues at coordinate 251 of PPMW02000046.1, read as the reverse complement.
GAACAACCTACACTAGTGTCATTTCAAGTGGATCTGTTCCAACCACTGAAGTAGTAGTTGTTACTACCACTCCTAAATCATCTCCTTCAATTCCAACCACTACTATTCCTGGTTCAAAGAGAACCACTTACACTAGTGTCATTTCCAGTGGATCTGTTCCAACTACTGAAGTTGTTGTTGTTACTACTACTCCTGGTACTAAACCTCCAATTTCAACAACCACTATCCCAGGGTCTGATGCTACCACTTAC
>PPMW02000045.1:0-31945 GCA_003707025.2 Yamadazyma scolyti | reverse complement strand
ATGAGTAGACAGTGAGCCACTTGGAGTAGTAATCACAACCCAGTATGGAGGGGGTGTGGTTGTAGCTCCTGGAGTAGTAGGAGGAGTTGTGAGGTAAGTGGTTGGAGTTGAACCTGGCTCAGTGGTCGTTGGAGTCGAGGGGGTTGTAGTGGGCAGCGGAGTAGTAATAACGACTATTTTGGGACCGGTACTTGTACTACCGTTTGGTAAAGTGGTTGTGTCGGTGGTTGTGTAAGTGGTTGGAGTAGAACCTGGCTCAGTGGTTGTTGGAGTCGAGGGGGTTGTAGTGGGCAGCGGAGTAGTAATTACAACGATTCCAGGATAGGTAGTCGAACCACTTGGACCAGTGGTGGTGTAAGTGGTTGTGTAAGTAGTTGCAGTAGAACCGAGTTCAGTGGTAGTCGATGTTGACACTGGAGTTTCAACATCAACAGGCACAGTTCTAATAGATCCGGAGCCAATGGGTGATCCAGTGGTAGTGGAAGTACCTGATCCTGTCCATGGTGTGGTAGTGGTCTCATACACTGCACAGTAACTATCATAGTCTCCCAAAGATTCCCATGGAATACTGTCGCCGCTGAGAACTGTACCATCTGGTTCGGTGACAGTCATAGCCATACCAGCAGGACCATACTGGTTGTAGAAAAGGATTTTAACAGGGTATGCTTCTCCAGCCTTCAAGGATACCTGAGTAGTACCACCCTCTGTGGGTGCACCAGCTCCTGCAATATTGATTTGAGCTGAGTCAAGCGAGGAAGTCGTAGGACCACAACAATCTGATGAAGCGATACCGTTTCCGATTGAGAGAGAGATGGCATTATCGACATCAGTGACAGTGAATGTGTAAGTTCCGGTTGTGGGAGCAACAAAGAAACCAGTCAATTTCAAACCAAATGAGTAAACGTTGATGGTCTTACCGTAAACGTCTCCATCTGTGTTATCGGCGATAGTATCTGAAAAGTCAAAGTCAATGTCAGTGACACCATCTGTCGAAGAAGAGGGTGTCATGGTGTTTATAGTATCGAGATAGGCGGGAACGTCCTGGTTCTCTGCCACATCAGTATAATAATCAACATGAAGACCTTTCTGGGTGTTGACTGGGTAGCACGCATCAAGGGCGGAAACTGCAGTCGCCAATGTAATACTGGTGAGTAAGCTGAACTTCATTGGTATAGGATAGTGGAATCAAGAAAACCATCGGATTTTATATGAAAAGTTTTTGGCTGGAAAGTGAAAGAGAAAACTAGCAATTTCCACTTCGGTCAAAATGTGGCCCAATATGGATGTCATGTAGTATCACAATACATGTTCAGAGAACAGGTGGCCAGTTCATTGTTCAAGATTACCAAAGACAGAAGCCATTTCCTAAACGGTAAATTATGATTACTTGATGAGCAGCGTGATATTTCGACTTACCTCCAAAAATAGCAATAGGATTCCCAAATTGGATTGTTACCGAGTTGTTTACCTCCGAAGGCTGCATTCAAAAGAAATAAGCTTTAATTTGCGCATAATGCATAGTCTATTGTGCTTATCTAAATGCAGTGCAAATTGGTCATCGTGTACTGCATGGGTTCGAAGCCTGGAGGGCCTAGAATGGAGAATGGAGAGGGGAGAATGGAGAATGGAGAATGGAGAATGGAGAATGGAGAATGGAGAATGGAACCGTATCACAGCGTTTCAAATTGAAAGACAGCTTAACTGGAAAACGGTAGTGGATCGGCACGTCATTAGGAGCCCGGCATATGTGCCCGTTCTAGTTGAACAATGAAGTGCAGGAAGAAGTATGCAGATATGTTACTTCAATAGACCATAATGGGTCACTTCCTAAAGCGGGTGCTTCATACACTTGTTGATCATTTGCACTGAGCCAGTGCTAACTGTGGTTTTGAGGAGGTGTCCTCTTTTTAGGTTGAATAGGCATTACAGGGAGATAATCTTCAGTTACGCAGCACTGAATTTTGAACAATAGCTGTAGAAAGCCTCACTACTATAGACTTCTGGTTGGCTACTAAGCGTATTATGTTTACACCCTATACACAGTAGTGTTCCCAAAGTAGAGCATTTCCTGGGGGTCATACTTTTTAACAGGTTCTACTTCCTAAAAGGTTCTAAAAGGTTCCACTTCCTAAAAGGTCCTACTTCCTAAAAGGTCGTATTTCCTAAACGGTCAATTATGATAACTGAGACACAGCCAGATTTCCAAAAGAGCTCTATATTTAGTCCAATTAGGTTTCGGTTGGTTGTAATTAGCGTGTTGTTTATTATGCGTCTTATGCATACAATGGGCATTGTTAGACTTCCGGTAGGCTACTAGGCGTATTGTGTTTACATATCCTATGCACAGTCCCGATAAGTGTTTCCAAAGTAAAGTATTTCCTAAATGGACCTACTTCCTAAAAGGTTCTACTTCCTAATCAGTCAATTATGATAACTGAGAGACAGCTAGAGTTCCAAAAGGGCAATGATTTAGTCCAATTAGGTCTCGGTTGGTGGTAATCTGCACATTGCCCATTGTGCGTTTTATGCATACAATGGGCATTGTTGGCGTGCGTTGTTTTGGTGTCCCAAATGAGCGTCACCGATGAGCTTCAAACCTTCTGATTTACGAGGAGAGTGCATCACTTGAGATGGGAATCACTTAGATAGGGAGATGTTAAACTCCAGTTCAAGAAGTCATGTAGCGATAAGACTAGACTGACTCCCTGTTTTCGGGTTACGAGGCGCTGGCGGAGCTATTTTTGGTAGTTACTATAACTAGAATTAAAGTGTTTATTGTTATGCATCTCACCAAAAAATGAGTCCCAAAGAAGCTGGCTCATGCAAGAGACGAAAATTACCCTCCTTGTGAGGCCAGTCACGTCATTTCGACTCCTTGATATTCAGTAGGAAACGGTGGAATGGTTAAGAAAATGACATATGACTTTGAAGTATCCAACATAAAAAGTCGACTAGAACTACGAATTATCGAGCATCAACGAAACTGAAAGACATCGTAGTACTGTTTGGCATCTATGCAGTTACGATCATACGGTGTATTAGCTTGTTTGCTCTGATGGTGAGGATCCAACGAGGCCTTTTCATCTAGCACATAGATGGGTGACCAAAGAGGTGAAATTTTGCTCATACTGTTCATCCTGATTTGGATGTCTACGGTATGATTACCGAAGTCTTTCAGAAACTGCATTAGGCCTCTTTCCCTTATTATCGCCAAAGAGAAAGAAGGAAGTGTTCTCTGCGCTTGTTTACACCCCGCTTATCTCTCGAACGGAATGTTACAAATGCACCAGCTCAAAAATTCGGCCCAAAACGGATAGTGTTACCAAATTCGGTATATGCAGGGTGTGCATATTGTTAGCAATGTAAACATTCGTAATTGGACAATGGTAACTAGTTACAACCCCAAAACATAAAGATAAGTCATTATATGACTCCTTCGGAAGCAAGTTTCCTATCTGGTCTGCAAGAGTCATTGTCCACGGGCAACTTTCGGTAATAAACATTTCCAAAATTGTGATGGTGAATTTTAGTTGAGGGGACTCTAATGAAAGAGGCCATGCATGAGAGCTAAAATGAGAAGCACTAGGTGGCGTCACTTTTCCGATATGATCGACCATGGCGGCCAGCCGCCGTTCATTTCTATGATTTTGAAGAATAGGCTGATGGCTCATTAATTCTGCAGATTTACACCTTGCTCACCGGACTGATCCTACGTGAATCGAGGCTGTCTATTGGCGTTAGAATCCTTCACTCTTGAACGTAGCTTTGCTTCTGATGAACTCTCCAATAGATGCTTTGGGGACATTCTGGGTTGTCTTGAAAGCTCTATAGAATTGTAGGTCTTCGAACATTTCCCTTGGCAAGAGAAACACAGGCCATTCGTCCAGTGCAACCAGTGCAAATGCAAACTCCCCTCTACGTCGGCTATCCTCTACTCCTGCTACCCCCTACTTCTGGTACCCCCTACCCCTGCTAGACCTCAGTCATAGGATCAGAAAGGGGTCTTAGTCAACACCTTAACAACTATTTTTCAACCACTGCACATAATAATGTACAACCTGAACCGTCTATGCAAGTGTACATTCCACAAGTCATCCCCCCTCTGTCATCCCCCTTTTGATACTTCATCAACGTATATAGAACCTTTTCTAGAATCAGGCCATAACACCCACTATAAAACGACATCGCATCGAAAATATACGTGTATAAAACTAAGTTACGAAATAATGAATACAACTAAAGAAGGCAAAACAAAACATTGGCCGGGTGTGTGGTGATTGCAGGGGTACCAGGGGTACCACTGGTACACCAGGTACTGTCAAACTTAATAAGCGAACAATACGGCTGCAATTGCGAGAAGGGAGATCGAGTTTTTAGAACCGGTTCCTTCAAAAGTAGCAATCTCTCCATTGCCGCTAGGAGACCCGCTAGAACTACTAGACCCGCTAGAACCGCTGGAGCCACTAGAACCGCTGGAGCCACTAGAACCACTAGAACCACTAGAACCACTAGAACCACTAGAACCACTAGAACCACTAGAACCACTAGAACCACTAGAACCACTAGAGCCACTAGTACCTTGTACAGTGACAGTGGACCCAACATACACAACGGTGACACCATCAGCTTCCAGGGTGTAAGTGGTAGGAGATGAGGCTGGAACTGTAATGGTGGTAGCAGAAGTGACTCCTACAACCACAACAGGGGTACCACTAGTCTCCAGGGTGTAGACAGTAGCCTTGGAACATGGTACGGTGACAGTCGTGGTAACGGAGCCAGTCACAGTCTCAACAGTCGTGGAGCCAGGTGTCTCAACGTTACCAGGAGTTTTGACTATTACTACAGGAGATCCACTAGATGGGGTCTCGGTAGTAGTGGTGGTATAAGATCCAGTCCATGGAGTGGTTTCGGTGGAGTAGCCTGGAGGAGTCTTGACTACTACGACCGGAGGACCACTAGATGGGGTCTCGGTAGTGGTGGTGACGTAGGTTCCAGTCCATGGGGTAGTCGTAGTGGAGTATCCTGAAGGAGTTTTGACTACTACGACCGGAGGTCCACTAGATGGGGTCTCGGTAGTGGTGGTGGTGAAAGTTCCAGTCCATGGGGTCGTCTCAGTGGAGTAGCCTGGAGGAGTCTTGACTATTACTACAGGAGATCCACTAGATGGGGTCTCGGTAGTAGTGGTAGTGTAAGATCCTGTCCATGGGGTCGTCTCAGTGGAGTAGCCTGGAGGAGTCTTGACTACTACGACCGGAGAACCTGGAGAACCTGAAGCACCACCCGAAGAAGGAGTCTCGGTAATGGTGGTAGTGTAAGATCCTGTCCATGGGGTCGTCTCAGTGGAGTAGCCTGGAGGAGTCTTGACTACTACGACCGGAGAACCTGGAGAACCTGAAGCACCACCCGAAGAAGGAGTCTCGGTAATGGTGGTAGTGTAAGATCCTGTCCATGGGGTCGTCTCAGTTGAGTAATCTGGAGTAGAAATGGAGCCACTTGTAGTAGGAGACACAATAACCCAGTATGGAGGGGGTGGGGTTGAAGCTCCTGGAGTAGTAGGAGGTGTTGTGAGGTACGTGGTAGGGGAAGGTCCTGGAGTGGTCTCAGTGGAGTAATCTGGAGTAGAAAGGGAGCCACTTGTAGTAGGAGACACGATAACCCAGTATGGAGGGGGTGGGGTTGAAGCTCCTGGAGTAGTAGGTGGTGTGGTGAGGTAGGTGGTAGGGGAAGATCCTGGGGTGGTCTCAGTTGAGTAATGAGTAGACAGCGAGCCACTTGGAGTAGTAAGCACAACGATTCCGGGATAGGTAGTTGTACTACCGTTTGAATAAGTGGTGGTGTAAGTGGTTGTGAAAGTGGTTGGAGCTGAACCTGGCTCAGTTGTCGTTGGAGTCGAGGGTGTTCCAGGGGTCAGTGGAGTAGTAATAACGACTATTTTGGGACCGGTACTTGTACTACCGTTTGGTAAAGTGGTTGTATCGGTGGTTGTGTAAGTAGTTGGAGTAGAACCTGACTCAGTAGTTGTTGGAGTTGAGGTTGTAGTGGGCAGTGAAGTAGTAAGCACAACGACCCCAGGATAGGTAGTTGAACCACTTGGACCAGTGGTGGTGTATGTGGTTGTGTAAGTAGTTGCAGTAGAACCGAGTTCAGTGGTCGTTGAAGTTGAGGTTGTAGTGGCCAGCGGAGTAGTAAGCACAACGACCCCAGGATAGGTAGTTGAACCACTTGGACCAGTGGTGGTGTAAGTGGTTGTATAAGTAGTTGCAGTGGAACCGAGCTCAGTGGTAGTCGATGTTGACACCGGAGTTTCAACAACTACAGGTATAGTTCTGATGGATCCAGAGTCAGTTGGTGACTCAGTAATGGTGGTTGTACCCGATCCTGTCCATGGTGTGGTTGTGGTCTCATACACTGCACAGTAACTATCATAGTCTTCCAAAGATTCCCATGGAATACTGTCGCCGCTGAGAACTGTACCATCTGGTTCGGTGACAGTCATTTCCATCGAAGCGTAAGCATACTGGTTGTAGTAGAGGATCTTAACAGGATATTCTTCTCCAGCAACCAAAGAGACTTCAGCGCTATTGTTTTCTAGTTCAGAATTATCCTCTGTTGAAGTATAGATTTGAGCTGAGTCAAGCGACGAGCTAGTAGCACCACAACATTCTGAAGCAACACCAGCACCAATTGAGAAAGATACGGCGTTATCAACTTGAGTGAAAGTGAATGTGTAAGTACCTGTTGTAGGGGCACGGAAGAACCCCGTCAATTTCAAACCAAACGAGTAGATATTGATGGTGTTACCGTACACACTTTGATCGTTGGGACTTTGGGTGGCACTGGAGTCCTCAAAAGCAAAGTCAATATCACTCACACCATTATCCGATGAAGAGGGTGTCATGGTGTTTATAGTGTCGAGATAGCCTGGAACGTCTTGGTTTTCCTCCACATCAGTATAGTAATCGACATGAAGACCCTTCTGGGTGTTAACTGGGTTACATGCATCAAGTGCAGAGGCTGCAGTCACCAAAGCTGTAATACTGGTGAGTAAGCTGAACTTCATTGGTAATGGATAGTGGAACCAAGAGAACCATTGGACTTTATATGTGGAAAAGTTTCCAGAGAGAAAATTAACAATTTCCGTATTGGTCAAGATGTGGCCCAATATGGATATCATGTAGTATTGCAATACATGTTCAGAGAACAGGTGTCCAGTTCATTGTTCAAGACTACCAAAGACAGAAGTCGCTTCCTAAACGGTAAATTATGAATACTTCATGACCAGCGTGATATTCAACTCATCGCCAAACACAGCAATTGGATTTCCGGATTGGATCGTTCCAGGCCCGATCGAGAGTTGTTTACTTTGAAGGCTGCATTCAAAAGAAATATTCTTTAATTTGTGCATAATGCATAGTCTATTGTACATATCTAAATTAGTGCACTTGGTCATTGTGTACTGCATGGGTTTCGGAGCCTGAAGGCTGGAACATTGGGAGGTAGCACTTGAAGTATTGGTAGAGTGAAGAGTGGAACCGGATGACAGCCTTGGAATGCTGGAACGGGAATTGGGTGGTCCTCCGTTCCCATTTTACCTGAACACTGTTGGCGGTGGAGATACAAGATCACTTTCAAAACGATTGTGCATCATCAATTTGAATAAACCTCAAATGACTGAAAGAAGGGGGAGGCGTCGTAGAGAGTAGATTACTAGGAGACTTAAGAGAGTAGATGACTAGAGAGTAATGGTGGAGTGTAGAGTAGTTATATGCTACTGAAGTGCCTCCTATGCAGTTTAATGAGCATTGCAAGAATAAATAACGAGTAACATCACACAAGCATCCTAATCAATAGCCGTGTGAAGCAGCTATACACTTTGGTGGCCAGGCGTATTGTGTTTACACCTCCTATACACAGTTCCGATTAGTGTTCCCAAAGTAGAGCATTTCCTAAATGGACCTACTTCCTAAAAGGTCCTACTTCCTAAATAGTCAATTTGATAACTTCCACCCAGCTGGACTTCCCAAATGGCTCTATTTTCAGTCAGATTAAGTCTCGGTTAGTTGTAATTACCGTGTTGTTTATTGTGCGTCTTATGCATACAATGTGCATTGTTACGTGAATTGTTACGTGCATTGTTACGTGCATTGTTTTGGTGTCTGCCTAATGTGTCGCTAATGAGCGTCAATTTCCTTCTAGTTCTCGTCGAGCCTTCTGATTCACACTAGCTCCGGAAAGCAATGGGGGAGCAGAGCCTCTTCATGTCTATTAACATATTACAAAGAATAGTCTTATCAAACAATTTAAGAGTTGAACATAGAACCGAACCCTCTGCAGGCGACTGACTCGGATGTGTTCCCTGTTGCGGCGAATTATATCCTGATTTGTCTGTTGTCATGACTCGATAGCTGATAAGACAGAGCAAGATACTTCCTTAATGGGAAAGTTGCCGAATTAGGAAAAATATGTATTGTCTACTCTGGTAATATGTGCATAATGCATGGACTGTGCATGTGCATTGATTGTGAATGGATTGTAATTCGCTTGGTTTTCTACAGCCACAGACAGAAGGCGTGGTAAAAAAGTATTCTGGCTAGCCGCTTTAGGTTGCTTCTGACAGCTCTTGCTAGTAAAACAGATGCATGTAGCTAAATCGATAGCATGCTGTATCCTCGATCCTGGAGCCAAAGCCAAAGCTCAAAACGCAACACCAAGACCCAATTAGGCATATTGTTTCCGGGGCGTTGTTTACATGTTAGTACCGCTGTGCATATTTTTCTAAATTAAAAGTTACCGAAATGTTCCGACATCAAGAGTAACACACGGGTAACACACAGGTCTTTGTCGGTCCACATTGTCGGTCCACACAAGAGGAAAAACAACGTTGTGCTTCATTGAATTCAGGCCCGTACCTCAGCTCGAAGCTCTTTTCACCTAGTCCACAGTCAACGCCGCTTCTACCAATTTTTGTTTCATTTACGGGTGGAAAAACACCAACATGCCGGAAATAGGCTGTTCGGAGGCTGCTTTAGTCAAATATTGGGATCTTTGCACTAACTTTTCTGCTGAACCCACTCACTACACCCACACACATGATGTGGTCTATATGGAGTCTAGTCCAGATGGAAGTATGTCCCAGAGAGTCAGGAGCTTCGACCGTAGTGGAAGCGACGTGAGAGGCGGCGTAGAGTAGATTGGTGACTGAGTAGGCCAGAGACTGAGCCGAACAGAGACTGAGCCGAACAGAGACTGAGCTGAACAGATCGTGATCATATCACCCACATTTCTGCGCTGACTCTCCGCCTAACCTCTGCCTACTTTCTGCCTACTCTCTGCCTACTCTCACTCTCTGTTACTTACGTCACCTCTCGCTCAGCTCGAAGCATCTCTCTCCACTCGGAGCATCTGTACGGCTGTGTATAGGCCAGTCCAACGCTTCACTTCATGGAGCTACATTCGCTACATTTGAGCCTATAGATAGTGCTCAATACAGCACTAAAACCTTTGGTTGAGCTCTAGCATTCCTGTCTCTTTACAACATCCTTAGTTACGTCCGTGGCTTTCTTACACTAGTAGAATACACAATGAACCCCTTCAAAAAGAGGGGAAGCAAGTTTATCTTTGCAATCTTGGCTTATGTAATATTTTGACACTATTTTGCAATCTTGAACTACTGAGAGATATACCATTTCAATCAGTATAGCTTCGAAGGAAACGAGACGAAACGGAAGAAGGAGAGATGGAAGATATAAGTAGAGAAGGTAAAGTATTTCCAGTGAATAGACCATAGTTGGGTTAGGGAAGTCCGTGAATAAAATAGTTACCAAGGATCACGAAGGGAGTGGTTGAACGAAATGTCTGCACAGTTAGCTTGGTCAATAGTCTGTGGGTAGGCGCCGTGAGAGTGATATACTTCTCCGACGCTATAAGACCAAATTCATTTACTATTCTCTCGAAATGAGTGCATATTTTGCAGCCATTCTTATAGTTCAGTACAAGCTACTCAGCAGTATTAAAAGTAGCCTTTTCGCTAGGCAAGTTCATCAGCTTACTGATATTGCTGGTCCTACCTGTTGGCCCCACCCAGAGGACTCAGAGGGCGCATGTCGGACGTACTAGCGGGCGCACCATTGAAGGTCTTCACATTAGGAAGATTTTTTCCCTTAGCAAACACATTCCATTTTAGTCCAGTGGAACATCAACTCTCTTTAAATATCGGGTGGGTGCTGATAGCTACTCAAATCTACTCACATCACCCATGTTACTTACTACTACACTCTACTATTCCATACCTCGAGGTCGCTTACAATAGTTATGGGATCAGAAACTGTTACTCTGTAGCATACCACCCTTGCAACCATTCAATCATGCTCAACTACTCCACATAATGACATACAGCCCGGAACCTTCTATATATCATCGCCTTCTGATACTTCTTCCACATTAGATTATGTCAGGCCAACTTAACTAATCAGGCCTAATCCCCAAGTCAGGCCATAACACCCACTATCTAGCGATATCGCATCAAAAATATACGTGTATAAAACTAAAACTATCGAATGAATACTATTAAAGAAGGCAAAGGAAAACATTGGCCGGGAAGATAAGACCAGAACACCCACTCTAGATGCTATTGGGGTATTACCGGTGATACTACTAGAATTAGTAGGCGAAGAATACAGCTGCAATTGCAAGAAGGGAAACTGAGTTTCGAGAACCAGTGCCTTCATAAGCAGAGACTTCTCCATTGCCGCTAGGAGAGCCGCTAGAGCCACTAGAGCCACTAGAGCCACTAGTACCTTGTGCAGTGACAGTGGACCCAACATACACAACGGTGACACCATCAGCTTCCAGGGTGTAGGTGGTAGGAGAGGAGGCTGGAACTGTGATGGTGGTAGCAGAAGTGACTCCTACAACTACAACAGGGGTGCCGCTAGACTCCAGAGTGTAGATAGTAGCCTTGGAACATGGTACGGTGACAGTCGTGGTAACGGAGCCAGTCACAGTCTCAACAAGAGTGGAGCCAGGAGTCTCGACATTACCAGGAGTTTCAATGACTAAAGTAACTGGGTCAGATGGATTAGCTGGAGTGATTGTAGAGGTGGTAACGTTGGTGCAGTCCATGGAGCGGTGACCCTGGTGGTACTCTTAGTCTCTCTCAGAGAGGTAGGAGTAACAACCACCACTTCGGAGCTCGTGGCAGAACCACTGGTGATCACACTAGTGTATGTGGAAGCTTTTGAGCCTGGAACAGTGGTTGTTGAGAGCCCAGAAGTAGAAGTAACAACGACTACTTCTGTAGTGGTTCCGGAACCCGAGGTGATTAAACTAGTGTAAGTCGTCCTCTTGGAACCTGGGACTGTGGTGGTTTCAATCGGAGAAGTAGGAGTAACAATGACTACTTCTGTAGTAGTTCCGGAACCTGAGGTGATTACACTAGTGTAAGTGCTTGACTCGGAACCTGGGATTGTAGTTGTTGGAATTCCAGAAGTAGTAGTAACAATGACTACCTCAGTAGTGGTTCCGGAACCACTGCTAATGACACTGGTGTAGGTCGTTTTCTTGGAGCCTGGGACTGTGGTGGTTTCAATCGGAGAAGTAGGAGTAACAATGACTACTTCTGTAGTAGTTCCGGAACCTGAGGTGATTACACTAGTGTAAGTGCTTGACTCGGAACCTGGGATTGTAGTTGTTGGAATTCCAGAAGTAGTAGTAACAATGACTACCTCAGTAGTGGTTCCGGAACCTGAGGTGATTACACTGGTGTAAGTCGTCCTCTTGGAACCTGGGACTGTGGTGGTTTCAATCGGAGAAGTAGGAGTAACAACGACTATCTCTGAGGATGTGACAGTACCACTGGTAATGACACTAGTGTAAGTGCTTGACTTGGAACCTGGGATTGTGATCGTTGGAAGTTCAGAAGTAGTAGTAACAATGACTACCTCAGTAGTGGTTCCGGAACCTGAGGTGATTACACTGGTGTAAGTCGTCCTCTTGGAACCTGGGACTGTGGTGGTTTCAATCGGAGAAGTAGGAGTAACAACGACTATCTCTGAGGATGTGACAGTACCACTGGTAATGACACTAGTGTAAGTGCTTGACTTGGAACCTGGGATTGTGATCGTTGGAAGTTCAGAAGTAGTAGTAACAATGACTACCTCAGTAGTGGTTCCGGAACCTGAGGTGATTACACTGGTGTAAGTCGTCCTCTTGGAACCTGGGACTGTGGTGGTTTCAATCGGAGAAGTAGGAGTAACAACGACTATCTCTGAGGATGTGACAGTACCACTGGTAATGACACTAGTGTAAGTGCTTGACTTGGAACCTGGGATTGTGATCGTTGGAAGTTCAGAAGTAGTAGTAACAATGACTACCTCAGTAGTGGTTCCGGAACCTGAGGTGATTACACTGGTGTAAGTCGTCCTCTTGGAACCTGGGACTGTGGTGGTTTCAATCGGAGAAGTAGGTGTTTCAACATCAACAGGCACAGTTCTAATAGATCCGGAGCCAATTGGTGATTCAGTAGTAGTTGTAGTACCCGATCCCGACCATGGAATGGTAGTGGTCTCGAATACCTCGCAATAACCGCTGTCTTCATCGAGAGAGTACCAAGGAATCAGTGCTCCGGAAAGAACGGTACCATCAGGTTGTGTTACAGTTAATTTCATGGCACTATCACTCGCCTGGTTGTAGAAGACGATCTTAACAGGATAGGCTTCTCCAGCGGTCAATGACACTTCAGCAGTATTGCCCCGTTTTGGGGTACCAGATCCTGCCTTAAAGATTTGGGCGGAGTTAAGTGTAGAGGTTGTAGAACCACAGCAACTTGATGAAGCGATGCCACCCCCGATTGAGAAAGAGACGGCATTGTCAACATCAGTGAGAGTGAAAGTATAGGAACCTGTTGTGGGAGCAACAAAGAAACCAGTCAACTTTAAGCCAAATGTGTAGACGTTCATGGTCTTACCATATACCCTTCTGCTTGTCGGATTTGTTGACACGTCCGAAAAGGCAAAGTTAATATTAGTGACACCCTCTGCTGAAGAAGAGGGTGTCATGGTGTTTATAGTGTCGAGATAGTCTGGTACGTCCTGTTGCTCTTTCACATCAGTATAGTAATCAACATGAAGACCTTTCTGGGTGTTCACTGGGTAACATGCATCAAGTGTATAAACTACCGTTGCCAAAGTTGTGATACTTGTAAGGAAGCTTAGTTTCATTGTCAAGTTTGGTAGCGGATAGTGGAATCAAAAGAGAACCATTGGGTTTTATATGTTTAAGTTTTATGGGAAGCTTTTTCAAATAAAAAAGCAATTTCCATTTCTATCCAAAAAATGACCTAGTATGGATTTCATGTAGCTTCACAGAACATAATCAAAGAACAGGTGGCCTGTTCATTGTTCAAAACTACCCAAGACGGAAGTCGTTTCCTAAATGGTAAATTTTGATTAGTTGATGACCAGCGTAATGATCACCGACTATTATAAACTACGAATCAATCCCCAAATATAGCAAAAAGCTTCCCGAATTGGATTGTTCAAGGCCCGAATAAGACTAACCCGCCTCAACTGTAGGCTGCACTTAAAGGAAATATGCTCTGTTAAATTGTGCATAATGCATATTTTACATTGTACATATCTAAATTCAGCGCAATTTGGAGTGCTCCATTGTGTACTGAATGGGTTCTATTCATGGTAAGAGAGCGGCGCTATTCTTTACATCTGGAGAGAGAAACGAGGTAAGAATGTCATTTGGGTGAAGCAAACCTGTCTTATAGCCTTCAGGCAAGGAATACAGGGAATCGATGTTAGCTACGAAGGGTAGTACAATGGTCACTATGAGAACAACAATGCGGGCCCATTCTACTTGAACAATGCAGTGCATAATCTCGAAAGTTCCAGAATAGGCAAAACTACTAAATTGACTAATGGGAACATACTTTAGTGCAGATCAAACTCTCAATAAAGTAGAGTTGCTTCCCAAAGTGGATTATACCCCACCCATTGTACGACTGGACATGATGTTTACCTTGGAATGTGCGTGTAATGCATAATTAACCGATATGCATAGTTGGATATTGGTACAAGTTCAAAATGACCTATTGTGTACCAAATCAATGCCAGCCACGCAATTTTTGATATGTCTTCTCCTCTTAAGTTGAATAATTATTGCAAAGAGATGAATGTCAACTTTAGTCAAGTAATACTGTAAAAATTTCTAACATGGCATTTCAAGCAATAATTCAGCTATGAAAATAGTGAAGGTACCGACTTTCGATGGGCTATCAGGCTTAATCTGTTTCAAAAATACGTAGCTCTTGCACGATTCCCAAAACGGAACTTACTTGGTGACCGTGGTAATCAATAATAAAGCATAAAAAGATTGTCTATGCAGTAATAGACTTCCCGAAGTCTGATACTCCTAATTCGGTTGGATTTCGATTCTGCATATTATGATTATTTACTTGTGGACTACTCATTTATGCGTCATATGCATAATCAATGTCCGTTGTTATTTTCAGTGGAATGATGCTTATGAGCGTCAAGTCATGTCGATGATTGCTGCCAAATATTCCAGAATTTTTATAGAGGTCTATCACAAAGAGTATCACATGAGATATATAGAAATAGTACTTGACTCTGAACTGTACCCATCTTAGCTCAATATTAAAGGTAGTCAGGTGAGTTTTTTTCCAAAGTATGCAAGAGGCAAAAATTATTATCGTTGTTAATGAAGCTGATCAATAATCTAGCTTTGAATAATTCCAAGAAAAATTGTGCTAGTGTTTCTGTTTTAGGAAGGTTCCACTATCACTAGAAAAAAAATATTCAATGTTATGCATCAAACAAAAACATGAGTCCTAAATAGGAATCCACTCGCTCAATGTGGTATATGCAAGAGACGGAAATTACTTCCGTTGTCAGTGAAGCCGGTTACGGCATTTCAAAAAACATACACCCCCTTGAAACGATTTCAGTTTGAAATTAAGCAAGATGTGGTTATATGTTTTTCTGAACTACAGAAGAAATAAGTTCGGACAGAACTACCAATTATGTGATATCAGCGGAACTGAAAAGATTTTGAGATCTAGTCGTGTAAACAATGTGGTATATTTATTGCCTTTATAGTAGCCTCTTCCTTATCAGCTGGGTATTGTGTAACGAGGCGTCGGCCCCTGTACTGAGTTGATAAAGGGTTACTAGTGAGAAGTCAGCAGAGTGATCGGTTCTTCTATAAATTGACCAAGAGCTTTTTTCAGATATAGATATTGTCTATGATTTGCTTCAAACGGGGTAGCGTATTGCGTTTACTACATAAGTTTGAACAACAAAAGAACAACACTCAATTATACATCCAGAACGCAAAAAACAGAACCCTTCATGGTATATGCATTTCACTAATACTCAGTTCATTGTTAAGAATGCGTGAACTAAAATTCCACACACCATTTACGAACTCACCTACCGCTCCTTCCGGTATCGACACCTGATAAGATATAATTTCATCCAGCCATGTAAAATATACCTAACCTCCACAGCGCCTCATTATTGTCATAGGATAGAAATATGTAGGGAGTGGAAGAAAGGAGGAATAGTTCCGTTGAAAGATTACAATCAACTGACATCGCTACATATTTGTTTTTGTATGAGAACCTTCGTCTTCACTCAGCCATCATGCATGATACGGAACAAAGTCCCACAATTCTTTAGAAATACGTCTAAAACTCTATACTAAGCCTTGAATAGGTAGTGTTAATCAAACAAAGACTGTATACATATGAGATGAAATTCTGACCCCATTGTTTGCAAATAGCCTTGCATGTAAGCAGTGTTGTCTTCCCAACACATCAACGTGTTCCCACCAATAGAATCTCCTTTATATAAAATTTCGTAAATCAAAACTTCAATGCTTTTTCGTATTTACTTAGTTTTTTCTTGAACTTCTCCATTGTATTCTATTCTTCGTGAAACTTTCTTTTTATAGTCGGAGAATTTATACCTATTAATCTTGTTTTTAAAGTAATACTGTCTACTAATCCTTTACTCTATATCTGTCCAATCATTGTAAAATCCCAACAGGTCAGGACTCAAGCTTGTACCAAAATAGGCTAATGTCCATTTGGTAAGAATTATGCCATTTCGGGGCCTATCGATATCGTTTTGGTTAATAAAAAGTCGTGTTTGCAATTACCTACCGGTACGAAAATTACCCTTTCCGTTTTAATCTAGCCAGTGCAGGTTTTACCAGGCCCGTGTATTTCAACTACTTGGTTATATCCTCTTTCAAAACCTCCTTGTTGAAATTCTACATCGTGGACTGTCCCACTTTACGTTCGACTGATGCATATCTACCGAGGGTACAGCCTTTGCACCCCTCCTTTGGAGTAAAGGACCACCCCGGAAAGAATCTTCGAGATGACACTGACCCAAGAGCCGAAAAGTTGACTGTCATACTCCTTGAGAGTTTGAAGTGGATACTCTTGAAGAATCATCTAGAGATGGCCATCTCTGATAAAACAAATGTTCAGTCCCAGTAGGAACCGTTCCCCATGTCTACCTCCAACTGTACTTGTCCAGTCTCACAGATATCTTGAGTATCAGCCTCAACCCAATACCCGGAATTCTAGAAAGTACTGGCTGTGCTCCTGACAAAAGATTGGCTGCTATCGAATGGGACCAAGGACTGTAAAATTTACAAATCTACTTTAGCGTAGAAAAGAACTCGTCTTTCCTTTAGTTTTCTTTGGCCAAGGGTGATAATTAAGATACACGTATCTTGGTTCACATGCCTAGAATTCCACACTAATGGAATCTTCACTAGTAGAAGCTTGAATAGAAAAGTGGGAAAGTGAGGTTATCTTTGCAATCTTGGCTTATGTAATATTTTGACGCTATTTTGCAACCTTGAACTACTGAGAGATATACCATTTCAATCAGTATAGCTTCGAAGGAAACGAGAGGCAACGGAAGAAGGAGAGATGGAAGATATAAGTAGAGAAAGTAAAGTATTTCCAGTGAATAGACCAGAGCTAGGTTAGGGAAGTCCGTGAATAAAATAGTTACCAAGGATTACGAAGGGAGTGGTTGAACGAAATGTCTGCACAGTTAGCTTGGTCAATAGTCTGTGGGTAGGCGACGTGAGAGTGATATACTTCTCCGGCGCTATAAGACCAAATTCATTTACTATTCTCTCGAAATGAGTGCATATTTTGCAACCATTCTTATAGTTCAGTACAAGCGGCTGAGCAGTATGAGATGCAGCCTTTCCGCCAAGCAAGCCCATCAGTTTACTGATATTGCTGGCCTTTCCTGCTACTGCCACCCCCCAGAGGACTCAGCGGGCGCACGTCTGATGCATTAGCTGATGTCTGGCGCATTAGCGGACGCATACCCAACGCACTAGCGGACGCACTGCGGACTGACTTCGTACTGTCGGACGCACTGGCGGACGCACTGCGGACGCACCAGCACACAGATCTGCCGAAAACGCGGTGGAAAACACATGGACCATATTGGCAGCGTGATAGCGACAACGCTACCGATGCTTTCTCCTGCTTACAGCATACTCCTAGGCGGTGTGGCTCACTATGGACTCAGCTACAGTCACAATAAGCTTGACAGCAGTATCCAGACCCTGGTGCTTAACGGGATCGCCGTGGTGACTATGGTTGCAGGTGCAACCTATCTTACTCCAGCAGTAGTGGTAGCATTGCTTCTGCAATGGCGGCCTATAACAGGTGGTATACTCATGGCAATTGATCTACTAGCCTACGAATTTGATGCCTATAAAGCCTTGGCTTACGTTGCCGTGGTAGGCGGTCGGTACTGGTACCGTACTGGTACCAATGTTGCTGTACTGGCCATAACGTTTATTGCGGGCCTGGCGGTGGTCGTGGTACTGAAGGTAGGCTCGATGCTGGCGCCAAATTCCTCACCGCTCGTGCTAGAAGCGGTGCCGCTCGTGGTAATTTTTGTGGCCTTCGCGGTAGCATTTGCAGCCAAAGTACCTAAAAAGACCTCAACTTCTGACAGTACTACCACGGCCATTACGCTAGCTACTGAAGTGGGACTTGGAACAGCAACACTTACGGATGTCGTAGCAGTAGTTGCAGTGTTTTTTACGGTAGATTTGCTGTTCGTCCACCAACTACTTGAACATAAAGATACTCGATCTATTTTCCAGTTTCTCATACTTAATACCGGATTTATGTTCATACAACTTGTATATTCTTTCAAGACTGGGTCTCTAGGTTTACTATCCGACTCGCTACATATGGCGTTGGACTGCACGTCGCTATTCTTGGGACTTGTGGCAGGGGTTCTCTCTAAGACCCCTGTGGATCGTAATTCCAGTTTCCCCTTTGGGTATAGTCGGTTCGAGACCGTGGCAGGCTTCACTAATGGTGCCCTACTTGTAGGTATAAGTGGTGGGATTGTGTTTGAAGCTATAGCACGACTTCTCCGACCTGTAGAGTTGGAAAGTACCGCAGAATTAGTGGTAGTATCGTTTGCGGGCCTTGTGGTGAACTTAGTGGGTATATTTGCATTCTCCCACGGCCACAGTCACGATGGCCATTCCCATGGCCATTCCCATGGTCATAGCCACTCTCACAATCATTCACACGCCCACTCCGATGAAAAAGTGGCCTCCGACGCTGTCGGAGATGCAGCGGACACCCATTCCGACTGTGATTCCACCTCCGACAACATGCGAGGGATCTTCCTCCACATCCTAGCTGACACTCTTGGAAGTGTAGGAGTAGTGGTGCTGACACTTCTCACACGAGCCTTTGGATGGCCAGGCTTCGACCCGGTGGCATCGCTTGTGATCGCTGTACTCATATTTGCGTCGGCAGTACCTCTAATCAAGTCCACAGCTTCAGAGCTTCTTCTTGGTGTCAGCGACCACAGCCGCATCAGTAGGATCTTGCAAGACATCGGCGCCATCAAGGGCGTGAAGTCGGTGGGCAGCCCACGTCTCTGGAACCAGAATGGCGTGGTGGGATACGTGCATGTTCAGGTGTACCGTGGTGAGAATACGGCGGTGGTGAAGCGCCAGGTAAGCGAGATTGTGGGCGAGAAGGTGTTGGTCCAGGTTGAGTTTGACTACGAGGACTGCTGGTGCCGCCATGAGGCCGGTAGCTAAGTCAAGAGAAGAGATGCAATTTGTGTGATGGACGCCAGAGCCCACCTCTGATCTGTGATTCTGTCGGAGAAGGCCAGTGCACATCATTCCGCCTATCACATCCTCTTCCGCAACTCAGAGGCGCCGTACGACGCCTCTACCTCCATGATTGGTGGGAGGGTCTACATAGTTAATAGAGAAACTCCGATAATTCTTCAACAGCGGAACGACGCTAACTCTGTCGGAGAAACACCGATATTCATCAGGTCGTCCACCCCATCCCCTTCCGCAACTCAGCGGCGCCGTACAACCCATCCATCGCCATCCCGCTGATGAGAGAGTCTACATAGTTAATAGAGAAATTACGACAAAAATAACGTCGGTACGACCCCAACTCTGTGCGGAGAAAGGCCAGCATAGACCATGTCGCCTATCACATCCCCTTCCGCAACTCAGAGGCGCTGTACAACCCATCCATCGCCATCCCGCTGATGGGAGAGTCTACATAGTTAATAAAGAAACTCCGACATTTCTTCAACAGCGTTGGAACAACGCTAACTCTGTCGGAGAAAGACCAGTACACATAATGACATCTATCTGGTCCCCTTCCGCAACTCAGCGGCGCTGTACAACCCATCCATCGCCATCCCGCTGGGGTCGGAGGGTCTACTGCAGAGTGCGCAGAATTTTGCGATGGCATCGCTATGAGTAGAACAGGTATCCTCGTACTAGGCCCTGCTGGGGCAGGGAAACTGACGTTTTGCACCAGTATTATCAGCCATATGCAACAGATTGGACGGACTGCCCACATTGTGAACCTTGATCCAGCGGCGGAGCCCACCCAATACGAATTTGAAATCGATATAAGAGAATTAGTGCTGCTTCAAGATGTGATGGAAGAGATGCAATTAGGCCCCAATGGTGGGCTAATCTACTGCTTTGAGTATCTAATGAACAACCTTGATTGGCTTGATGAACAGATAGGCGACTATAATGACGAATATCTTATATTCGACTGTCCAGGACAGATTGAATTATACACCCATATTCCTATATTACCCAACCTAGCACGTCATTTACAGAACCATTTGAACTTCAATTTGTGCTGTGTTTACTTACTAGAAGCTCCTTTCGTTGTTGATACCGCTAAGTTCTTCTCTGGTGCTCTTTCCGCCATGTCAGCCATGATTCTTTTGGAGTTACCTCATATTAATGTATTATCTAAGTTTGACTTGGTTAAAGATAAGTCTCGAAAGAACTTGAAGAGATATTTGAACCCCGATCCGTTGTTGCTTGCTGGGGGGTCTGGGTCCGCAGGGTCCGCAGGGTCCGCAGGGACCGCAGGGACTGGGACCGCTGGCAAGTTTGCACGCTTGAACCAGGCGATTGCAGGCTTGGTTGATGATTTTGGAATGGTGCAGTTTCTCCCGTTGGATTGCACTAAGGAGAGCGATTCGGTGGCGTCTGTGTTGAGCTACATAGACGACGTGACTCAATGGAGCGAGTCCCAGGAGCCTAAGGAGCCTAAAGAGATGGACGATGTTGAGAGCTCCGACTGAGGGTAGGACGACAGCTTCGAACGGAGGGGAGCGATGTAGTGGACTGGAAGAGAGAGATAACGATGCTCTGGACGCCCAAGAAGAGTTTCCGACGCCTAAGAGGAGTTTCCACCGCTCTTCAGCGTTTCCGACCCAATAGTCCCTTCCGCTACTCTTCATGTTTCCGCTGCTCTTCAGTTATACGACTCCTGACATCTGTTCCCGGTCTCTGCTTTCGTTGTTCTCGGCCCACACAGACCCGTCTCCCACACAGGCTCTCCTACACAGCCCCCCACGTTTGCCAGACCCGGCACTAGCGGAAATTCGATAACCCTGAAGTAATATAGCCCTGGTACCATACAATGCGTCAGGAATGTCTGCAGCACAGCGGCAGTATATGAAACTCGGACTTCCTTGCTTGAAGAGATGCATGGCGGGTGTAATGATGTAATGCGGTAGTTGGCAGGAGCGTAGAGGGTCTGAAGCCAAGAGACTGGAGGAAGTTGGCCAGCGGCCCGAAAACACCCACTCAGAAGCTCTGAAATGGAGCCGCATGAATAGTACATAGAGGTGTAAATACGAATAGACTGACTCTGGTCTGCTCCTTTCTCTGGACTTGTAATCGTTCGACTGACGGCTTCGAGCCTCTACATGTTGCACGTGCTTATTACAGGCCTCTGACAGGCCTCCGCCACTTTCAAGTACCCTCCACAAGTACTTCTTTGCTTCTACGTGACCTCCGCAAGTTCTACTTATCCCTCCGCAAGTTCTACTTATCCCTCCGCAAGTTTTACTTAGCCTCCGCAACTTCTACATGCTTATTACAAGCCTCCGCAACTTCTTATTTGCTTCTACGTGACCTCCGCAACTTCTACTTGCTTATTACAAGCCTCCGCAAGTTCTTATTTGCTTCTACGTGACCTCCGCAACTTCTACATAGCTTCTTACTGCCCTCCGCAAATATTGAGTACCCTTCGCAACTTCATCTTGGCGTCCGATAGCCCTCCTCAGCTTCTACTTGCTTATTATGTCCCTCCGCAACTTCTACTTAGCTTCTTACAGCCCTCCGCAACTTATACATGACTTCTTAAAGCCCTCCGCAGCTATTAAGTTGCTTATTATGGCCTTCCGCAACTTCTCCTTGGCCCTCCGCAACTTCTCCTTGGCCCTCCGCGGCTTCTAAATGGCTTCTTAGAGCCCTCCGCAACTATAAAGTACCCTTCCGCCTCTACTTAGCATCCGATAGCCCTCCGCAACTTTGCTTCTCGCACTCCCAGCCTTCCGACCCTAGTCACTTCGCTCCGCTCGAAGCTGGCGCTCGAAGCTCGCGCGCTCAGTTCGCACTCATCGCGCCGACGAAAACTCATCCTACAACATGGAGGTAGAACACAGGACAGCAGCCCACACACACATCAAGGGCCTTGGCCTCGACGAACGAGGCACCGCCAAGAAGAACGAAGCTGGATTCGTTGGACAGACTGATGCTAGAGAAGCCTGCGGCGTGGTGGTGGATCTTGTCAAGAACAAGAAAATCTCTGGCCGCGCCATTCTTGTCGCTGGCCCACCAGGCTCAGGAAAAACGGCGCTCGCTCTCGCTATTTCGCACGAGCTTGGACCTAAAGTTCCGTTCTGCCCAATTGTCGGGTCGGAGCTTTATTCTGCAGAAGTTAAAAAGACGGCGGTCTTGATGGAGAACTTCCGTAAGGCCATCGGACTAAGGATTAGAGAGACCAAGGAGGTCTATGAAGGTGAGGTCATCGAACTTCAGCCAGAAGAAGCGGAGAATCCTACGGGATTTGGGAAAGCAGTGTCGCATGTCGTGGTAGGACTTAAGACCGCTCGTGGTACCAAGTCTTTACGTCTTGACCCGGCCGTATATGAGTCGCTTCAACGTGAGCGTGTTGCTGTAGGTGATGTGATTTACATCGAGGCAAACACTGGCGCTGTTAAAAGGGTAGGCCGCTCCGACGCCTTTGCTACTGAATTTGACCTTGAAGCGGAAGAGTACGTTCCTCTTCCAAAAGGAGACGTCCACAAGAAGAAAGAGGTCGTTCAAGACGTCACTCTCCATGACCTTGATGTCGCCAACGCTCGTCCGCAAGGAGGCCAGGACGTTCTCTCTATGATGGGCCAACTCCTCAAGCCTAAGAAAACTGAAATTACTGATAAGCTTCGTCGTGAAGTCAATGCGGTAGTAGCCAAGTACATCTCCCAAGGAGTTGCTGAGCTTGTACCTGGAGTATTGTTTATTGATGAGGTTCACATGCTTGATCTTGAGGTCTTCACCTATCTTAATAAGGCCTTGGAGTCGGACATTGCTCCTCTTGTAGTACTTGCCTCGAATCGTGGTCTCACCCCTGTTCGTGGTAGTGACGATACTACCAAGTCTCCTCATGGATGTCCTCCTGACTTGATCGACCGTCTTCTTATCATTCGTACTGCTGGTTACTCCAAGAGCGAGATTCGTACCATCGTCTCTAAGCGGGCCGCCCTCGAGGGTCTTGTCATCCTGGAAGCCGCCTTGGACAAGTTGGCAGGCAACGGGGAGAAGGTCAGCTTGAGGTATGCCCTCCAGCTCTTGTCGCCAGCGGGCGTCATTGCTGAGACACAAGGAAGAAAGGAGATCTTGGAGGAGGACGTAGAGGAATGTGAGGTGTTGTTCTTGGACAGCAAGCGGAGCCGGGACTTGATGACCGAGGCGTACCTTTGAGCTCTATCGTGAGAGCAGAGCTGTCAGAGCAGAGCTGTCAAAGTAGTGCAAAGGTAGTTTATATTGAATAGAAGTCTATTGAACGTGTATTGTAGGTAGTCGAAGGTCTGGCAGGGCCATAAGAAGCAAGAAGAGCTTGCGGATCCTACGTAGGAGTTACGGAGTGCTGTCGGAGAGCTAAGTAGAAATAACGGAGGATTTTCGGAGGCCTTTCGGAGGCCTATCATAGGCATAAAGAACTTGCGGAGGCCTACCTAGAACTGGTGGAGGCATGTAAGAAGAATGTAGAAGGTGTGGATGCTCTGTAGAAGTTGCGGACCCTGTAAGAAGGGTCTAAGAATCCACGTAGGGCAATCAGAAGCTCGTAGAGGTAAAGAGGGACGTATATGCCCTCTCAAGTGTCCGTACCTCGCCAACTATGTATTCAATATACAAGAGAGAGATGCACAATTCCATAGCCTCTAGACCCACTCCACTATCACAAGGTCGTAGTATAAGAATCGTCCTGGCCAAATTAAGAAGCTCTACTATCTCATCCAGAAGCCGCTTAGGAATGGGAGAACCGTGGGGTGAGTGGAATGGTAGGGAGACTGGACGAGTTGTAAGGGCAAGGGTAGCGGGAGTCCATGGAGACACGACGAGAGTGCCAAGAGTGGGCATGCGTGAGTGTATTTTGCAGCCATTTGAGCAGAGCTTCGAGTGGAGGAAGCGACGTAGTACCAGAGAGCAGAGCAGAAGCGACGTAGTAGTACCAGAGAGCAGAGAAGAGAGTAGAGGGGAAGTGACGTAGAGAGCAGAGAAGAGAGTAGAGCAGATGGTAGATAGTTGATAGTGGACAGAGCGTAGAGACAAGAGAATAGGACGAGAGAAGCGATATAGAGAGACGACTAGAAAGAAAGATAGGGATAGAGAATAGAGAAGACGAGACAAGTGGCAGCATGCAATAAAGAAGACAACAACCAGTGTAGTGGAGACGAAAGAGAAATGTCTTTCTAATATGTTGTCCTGCATATAGACGTTTAATATGTGAGTAGGGAAAGGAGAAAAGAGGGCACAATAGAGAGGAAAAAACGCTATATACTAGCTATATACTATGTAATGATATAGAAGGAGTGAATGGTTGATTTTTTAGCGTTTCTCGGTAGTGTTTGCATGTTTTTGTCACTGTCGTTGATAGCTTGAGGTAAGTGACCTGCATATAGTCTGAGACCAAGGAGTAGGGGGTTTAAAGTTTTACTGTGGTCAGCAGAGTTGAGATAACAAGGTGGCCATGAAGTAAAAGGGTCATGTATGAGGATGTGAATTTTCCGTGTTTTTTAAGACTTTTTCAGGATTTTTTGTGCTGGAAAGTGTGAATTTCACAGCTGAGCTTTGAGCTTCCAGCATGGTGAGAAGGGCAGGGAGAAGGGAGGACAAGGTAGGCAAGCAGACCAGTAAGCGAGTAGGCGAGTTGATAGGGAAGTTACGGTAGACAAGGTAGGCTAGTGGCGATAGAGAGAGATAAAGTAGGGAGACGGAACAGTAGAGGTGTGTAGACATTAGGTGTGGAGCTTGGTGGTTAGCGAGAAGGAGGAGCGTAGGCTGGGAGTGGGAACGTCTGCACCAGCGACCACACCCCTGGACCCTGTGAATGGAACTTTGAGCCAGGGCCACTGGTAGCCAGGGCCACTGGCCAGGGACCACCAGATGGTTGAAAAATTTCGCTCAAAGAGGAAATTTGTGGCCAAAAGGGAGCTTGAGGAGCTTCGAAGAGTGAGAAGCGATGTACTAAGACCAGAGAGTAGCAAGAGAGAACGGAACTTCGAGGGGAGTAGAGGGAGCTTATATCGGGGAGAGAAGCGATTTAGTAAGACGAGGGAGGGAGATCAGAGTCTACCCGTATTGTAGAGACAAGCGAGAACAAAAGTAGAGTAGACCTAGGAGAGAGGAGAGAAGAGAGAAGAGAAGAGAGAAGAGAAGAGAGAAGAGAAGAGAGAAGAGAAGAGAGAAGAGAAGGCAGTCGGGGGTATGTGACCTGCAGGCCGTGAGCAGGGAAGAGCTTTGACCGAATAGACCAGAGGAGAGAGCTTCACCGGAGCAACTAAGGGACTCCGACGGTGGCCCAGGGGCTCTGACGCTGGTGGTTTAAGTGAAGAGGATTGGCCTATGAGCGGGAAAACTCCAATTACTTGATCTCTTCTCAACTGCTTTCTACAGGTTTGTATTATTAGCCTATGTAGCCTATAGCTCTGCTCTGCTAGAGCTGACAGCACTCGGCCCAGAACTCCTCCGCAGTCAAAATCTCAGTACTCCCATAAACAACGCCCAACTCCCGCAAGTTCTGGTACTCCAAATAGCTTCCCCCGCCCACCACAAACACTACCCCACCGCCATACGTCTGCCGGCGTGGTGGCTGCAGGTGGCCGCCGCGGACCTTGGGGTCTAAGAACAAATAATCGTCCGTAAGCTCCCCGCTGCCACTATCAGGGTCCATGATGGACTGGACAATGTTAGTGAGCGGAAGCTTCTTGTTCAGCGGAAGAATGTTCTTGAGTCCCTTGGTAAGAGTATTGAGACCAGTGCCATATAATTTCAGGAGTCCCAGGAATGTCGTCTCTTGAGTTTGTTCTGGCTGAAGAATTTTGAACCGACTTAAGCTCTTGAATCTCTCGATGTAATTCAAACCCTCTGTGTTACTAAGAGTCGCCTTGACCTTATTGAGAAGCTCATCAGAAACATTACCCAAAAGGTAGAGAATTACAAAGGTCCGAAGCTTATCAAAATCGTCGGCGTCGGAGCTCAATAAATTAGCGAACTCCGAAGCGTCGGAATTCTGTTCTACTTCGAAAAACTTGTCAAGCTGACGTTTTTCCAATTGTCCAAGAAGCTGCGAAAGTATATCCATATGCATATCCAATGTGGTCTTCTTATGAGTGAGTTCTGGTAACTTTGCTACTGCCGCACTTATGTCGGCGGTATCGGCGGTGCCAGAGGCATCAGAGGCAGCCGCATTTGCAGCAGCATTGATCTCTTGAAGTGACTTGGTGCCTGTGGCAGCTGTGAGCTCTGCTGCTTCCTTTTTATACCCTTCTAATGCAATATTGGCATTTTCAACGACATCCGGAAAAGGGAGGTGTGAGTTTTGAGACCAAAAGAAATCATTGGGATCGATGTCGTACACTTTGCCGGGTAATTTGATGGTATTACGCTTTAATTGAAATACATCACTAATCATACACTCATAGATCCAAGAATGGTGAAACATAGAGGTGAGATCAATGTCTCTATCACAAATAATTAGTACCAGGCGCGCGGCCACTGATTGTTTGAACAGGGCAAGTTCGCGTAATTTTAGGTCGACTCTCGACCCAACCAACTCAGCGGCGCCCCCGCGCTGGCATCGAATAATTGGAATGTCATCAAGTGTGAGAACGACATTCACAATTCCATCGGCAATTTCGTCTGCTTTTGCGTAAATTTCAGACTCTGGAGTACTGGGTTGTTTGATTAAGTGGAACACTCCTGGTTGTCCAAGCAGGAACAATTGTGGGTCAGTAACTGTATAGTTAAGGTATTGATCCCACACCTGTTTTATCCGGCCAGACTTTCCCAAAAGGGAAACTGACTTCGCGAAGTGTTCCAAAAGTGGTCGGTCGATTGCCGACACGAAATTGACGTAATATGACTCGTAGGTATCGTTTTGGATATCGGAAACTAGCGCATTGATGTTCTCCTCGTTTGGGAGAATAAAGTAGACACTTGGGGTATCCAATTTGGAGCGTTTTTGGCTGATTAAACAGTGAAGAGTAACACCGCATTTAAGTAGGTCGTTGACTCGAAGTACTGATGAAACGATGCTTTGTGACCTCTGGTCCATCACAAGGACCTTCCACACCACCGGGGCAGCTGCAGTGGCGGCCGTGAGGTCCTTGGACGGCTCATTTAGGGTGAGCATGGCCTGAAGCCGCTGGGTTTGTTTCTCACGAAGTGTCATGGAGCTTCAAGCTTGGACGAAGTGAGATGCGCGTAGGCGTGGCGCCGGTAGGGCGGTGGTGCGGGCAGGGAGCGGTGCGGGCAGAGAGCGGTGCGGGCAGAGAGCGGTGCGAGTGGCGCCGGTGGGGGAGCGTGGCGCGAGAGGCCACTTGCGCAGTGTCTCAGGAGAGCCGCCGCGACTCGCTTAGCGCCATGCAGTACTACCCCTACCGTAATTATCATGACATTGCATTGCCGCCCAATTACCGCGACGTGGCAGTAATTTTACCGCGAGCGTTCATCACCATTTCATTTATCACTGCCAGCATTACCGCGAGCATATCACCCTGACTCGCCATTGTACCTCTGCCCAGGGTCTACACATGTCTATATCACTGTCCTTATTACTACTATACACTATATACACGGGGTGGTAGCTGTGTCAAGAGTGACACTCCGACACTCTCACACTGCCTACGTGTCAAGAATTTATCCCGAATTTTGCATTCCCGAACCTGGTAACGTGGGCCAATCCTGGTAACGCGACCGTCCCGATAGCGCGAGGGCGAAACACCAAAATTGGAAATTTACAGGTTAGCTTGCAAGGTTGGGCTCATCTGTTTAACGGATCCTCTTCACTTTTGTACTCCACGATTCCCCTTAGCACTTTGATCTTACCGTAGATCTCGTGGTGGATGACGTTTTCCTCTTCTTTCAACTCCTTGCTTTTGTTCTTATGTTCAGTGCCTGGCGCTGGCCAAACACAATTTAGCCGGAGACGAGAGCATTCCGAACATCTGGGTTTGGTCTCACAGCATCTCTTCTTCCTCTGACGGCATGTGATGCATCCCATTCTGGACCGTTTGGATGGAGCCTTTGCCTTTGGTGACCTCCTAGACAGACTCTTCCACCTCCTGTCACTATTGGCGATTCCTGCATCCAAATCAATGGGATTGTATACTGGGTAGTATTGTGGTGGGTATTGTTGACCCGGTTGACCGGGTTGAACTTGTTGGCCCGGTTGGAGTTGTTGTCCTGAGGGAAGTGTGTACGGATTGGAGGGGGGTGGTATATTTTGACCTGGTTGTGCAGGTTGTGCACTTTGAGGGGGGTGTGCAGGTTGAGCATTTTGTGCAGGTTGGACATTCGGATGTGGCAGGTGTGGACTTTGCTGATTAGGAATTTGTTGATTAGGAATTTGCAAGTTCGGATGAATTGGATGAGTAGGTTGATTGGGATGAATTTGTTGAGTGGGATGAGGAGGTGAATGTTGAGGGTTAGGCCCATGGGGACCATTGACATGGGAATAGCCTTCAGGATGGTAGACGGGCACCGGATGGATGTACTGGTAAGGTGGAGGTAGCATCTTTGGTGGCATGTTGTTTAGATGAAATTATGGAATGGATGAATGCCTGGGTGGATGGTATGGGATGGTTGACCTTCTGATACTTATACAACAATGGCAGGTGGAGATGATGAATCAAATGGGTACTAATGAATGGATCGATATCCTTTAACTGGCCGTAGCGAACCAAGCCCTTTATACACTTGGAGATTAAGTTTGGCGTTTTTTGTGCATGGTTTTTTCTTTTTTCCTTCTCCTGCAGTTCGGAATTTCCTATTGCCTCATTGGGCTCCATGACCGCTGATCCTTGACAGTTAACTGCCGCCGTGCGTCACATACACCAGCGTGCGTCTTTTGTGCGTCTGACCTGCACACACGTTGCGCTGGTGACAGAGCGGCGGGCTCGTAACTGCGGATTTCCACCACGTCTAACTCCCAGTTAAATCAGCCGTATCCCAGGCGCTAACTCCCTGCGGCCGTATGGTGTAGGGATCGGTAGTAGATGTATATGTTCGGAATTGTAGTCCATATTTACAGTGAAGCTTAGAGCAAGAGAGAAGACCTTATTAGCCCGGAATCGAACACCCGAGAGCGAAACTTCCGACTGTCGCAGTTGATGCACAGAGTAGCGTCGTGCAGGGGACGAGACGGGAGTTAAGACGTCCGGAAAAGTGACACCTGTCGACCTACGGGCCGTCATATGGCCGGCGATGTGACCGGCGATGTGGCTGCACGAGGAGAGCAGTGACGCCTGAGACCCGGAACGGGACTGGGGCTTCGGCGGGGCTTGGAACTTTAGATTGAGCTTGCATAACCGAGATCTGTAACATGGGTGATGCCGTCACTGCGTCAGACACGTCATCCAGACGTCCCCGTCAGATGTCACCTGTCAGGCGCTTTCACTGTCTGCACTGAGTCTGCGCTGAGTCTGCACAGCCACTGCGTCACCGTCACTGGACGCACTGCTTGCTCTGCTTGCTTGCTCCCTTGGCTTGCTCTTCTGTCTGCTCCACTCTGCCCTCTCTACTCTCGGGTCTTACTACATCGGTTCTTACTCCGTTCGAAGCTCTCGCTCCGTGAAGCTCTCGCTCCGTGAAGCTCACAGCTCTCTGCCATCGATATATTAAGCTATACACATTGCATGCCAGGCGTCTCTGGCTGCCTCGCTCTGGCTGCTCTGGCTGCCTCCCTCTGGCGTCTCTCCCTCTGGCTCCCCTCGCTGTGGTGTCTCATCGCTTCTCACCACGGATGAAGCTCTCTGAGCGCTGCCTACATGCCAGGCATTCCAGGCATTCCAGGCATGCCTGGCATGCCTGGGCCGGCAGGACCGGCAGGACCTGGGCCCAGCTTGAGCGACGACTTGCCCGCCTTCAACAACTCATCGCACAACAATAAGTTACTAGCAATGCCCACTCCGCTGGCTATCATGTTCCTCACCACCCTGTAGTTATCCCACACACCCTCCACCTCTGGGTCCAAGGGCTCGCCGCTCTGTAGGTCGATGCCCACCTTCAAGCCCTCGCTGATCTCGTCCTGACAGTTGGTCAACGCCTCCAAGGCATCAAGGCCGGAATTCAACGCCAAAAGCTTGGGAATAATCAACAACGACTCGGCGAAAACACGTCCGCCGATCTTCTCCTTACCTCTGATGACCTTGCCAGCGTTCAAATGATGAGAACAGGCCATGAAGAACGACCCAGCACCAGGAACTGCCGCATTATCTACTATGACGTTTTTGATGGCTCTAAGGCCGTCTCGGATCGCATCCTTCACCTGCTGGATCACGTAGTTGTTGGATCCCTTGATGAGGATCGTACATGCTCTTGGCTCCCTGGGTTCGGTGATGTAGGTGAACTTGTCCTCGCCAATAGAGTTCTCATAGACTAAACCAGCGTATCCAAGACACTCAGGGGTCAAATCATCAACAGAATTCTGGGCTTCACCACCACAGATCAATTGTAACCTCTCCATGTTCCTTCTCTTGGCTCTTCTAAGTGCTAAGATGTTGTTCTTGGCGAGTATATCCAATGACATTGGATCAATACCTTTTTGGTTAATAATCACGAAATTCTCTCCGGAATTCAACTCACACACGCTGTTCTTCAACTCAAGGATCTTCTTGAGCTTCTCATCAACAAACTTCCGCTCAGAAGCAACGAGTTTATCCCTTTGTTCCACGTTGGAGTAGAAAAATCCACTATTCACTTCTGTCTTCTCATATTCTAACAGAACATTTAAAATCAACACGTGACACTTCTCTAAACGCTTGGGCATGTTTGGATGTCTGGCGCCGTGATCGAGAACGAGTCCGTTGACGAGCTCGGTGTGTTTGACGTCGTCGGTTTGCATTGCCATGATTTCCACCATGTGTAGGTCGATGTCTGGCGCGCGCAGGCCCGCGCTGGCGGTGGCTGGGTCGACTGGCGCGGTGGCTGGGTCGACTGGCAGGCCCACGGCGCGCACAGCGTCGACAGCGATGGGGGCCAAGATGGCGGTCAACTCTGAATCCAACTTGGTACCGATGCTGGACTTAGCGATCTGGAGCAAGAACTCACGGTCCTGGTCTTTGTGCACCTTAAATTCGTCTAAGAACTTCAACGACTCTTGCTTGGCGGTTTCTAACCCATCTACAATGACTCTAGGGTGGATACCTTCACTAATAAACCTTTCAGCTTGTTTCATGATCTCTCCTACCAAAAGAACAACCGACGTGGTACCATCACCAGTAATATCGTCTTGCGCAGTGGCAGCACGAGCAATCATCACTGCTGTAGGGTGCTGGATCTGCATTTGACCCAATAACACCTTACCATCTTTAGTTAGTCTCAAATTGCCACTTCCATCCACAAGCAATTTGAGCGTCCCCTTGGGCCCAAGGTTGGACGCAAGCACCTGTTGGAGTCCAGTAGCGGCTGCAATGTTCACCTGAAGCGCCTGTTGTCTCCGTACGCTCTCTGCATTGGGGTTAAGTAGTTGGACTGACATGGTGAAAAATGTGATTTGATCGACGCGATTTGGCGGCGAGCCCAGCGAGCAGTGCGCGCAAACCGGTGTACTTTTCAGACCGAGGACGATTTTATCCGCGATTTTGGCGTGTTTTTCAGACTGGGATGGATGTGCGGGTGTAATTTTGAGGCTGGTGAAAATTTTGCAGCCATAGCGACACTGGGAGTGGATGGGGGTAGAGTGGACGGGGAGGGAATAGTGAATGGGAGGGAATAGTGGATGGGGAGGGAATAGTGGATGGGGAGGGAATAGTGGATGGGGAGGGAATAGTGG
>PPMW02000044.1:0-39556 GCA_003707025.2 Yamadazyma scolyti | reverse complement strand
AGTAACTGTGGTGTAGGTAGTGGTGTACGACTTACCCCATGGCTCGGTGGTTGTAAGAACTGGAGGCACGCCTGTTGGGGTCTTAACGACAACTTCGGTGGAGGAACCAGTAACTGTGGTGTAGGTAGTGGTGTACGACTTACCCCATGGCTCAGTGGTTGTAAGAATTGGGGGTTCGCCAGATGGAGTCTTGACTACATACTCAATAGAAGAACCTGAAGTAGTAAGGTAAGTAGTAGTGTAATCCTTGGACCATGGTTCAGTTGTGGTTGGTACATCTGGGGTCTCGACTACAACTTCAGTGGAGGAACCGATAACAGTGGTGTAAGTTGAAGTGTAAGTCTCATCCCATGGAGTGGTAATAGTTGGGATGGATGGGTTACCAGATGGGGTCTTAACAACATACTCAACAGAGGAACCTGAAGTAGTAAGGTAAGTAGTAGTGTAATCCTTGGACCATGGTTCAGTTGTGGTTGGTACATCTGGGGTCTCGACTACAACTTCAGTGGAGGAACCGATAACAGTGGTGTAAGTTGAAGTGTAAGTCTCATCCCATGGAGTGGTAATAGTTGGGATGGATGGATTACCAGATGGGGTCTTAACAACATACTCAACAGAGGAACCTGAAGTAGTAAGGTAAGTGGTAGTGTAATCCTTGGACCATGGTTCAGTAGAGGTAGGAACTTCTGGGGTCTCGACTACAACTTCAGTGGAGGAACCGATAACAGTGGTGTAAGTGGAAGTGTAAGTCTCATCCCATGGAGTGGTAATGGTTAAGATTGGGGTACTTGGAACAGGAGTTGTAGTAACAATAACTATTTCGGTACTAGTATTATAGCCAAAGGTAATCACACTAGTGTAGGTGGTTTTTTTGGGACCTGGGATGGTGGTGGTCCCGATTGGAACATGTGGAGAAGTAGTTGGAGTTTTGACAACGTACTCTGACGATGAACCAATTGTGGTAAGGTAGGTGGTGGTGTATGAGCTACCCCATGGCTCGGTGGTGGTTTCAATTGGAACATGTGGAGAAGTGGTTGGAGTTTTGACAACATACTCTGAGGATGAACCAATTGTGGTAAGGTAGGTGGTAGTGTAAGAGCTACCCCATGGCTCGGTGGTGGTTTCAATTGGAACATGTGGAGAAGTGGTTGGAGTTTTGACAACATACTCTGAGGATGATCCAATGGTAGTAAGGTAGGTGGTAGTGTAAGAGCTACCCCATGGCTCAGTGGTGGTATCTATTGGAGGATGAGAGTAAGGAGTATACTCTATTATTGATTCAGTACCAGAAGGACCTGAAGGGTAGATAGTCTCATAGGAAGTGAAAGTTCCTGACCATGGCTCAGTGGTTGTTACAGTGGCATGGTTGTATGGAGTTTCAATAACAATAGTCTCAGTACCATATGAATTGGAGAAAGGCTCAGTGATGGTGGTAGTACCAACACCAGTCCATGGTCTAGTAGTTGTGGTGGTATGTGGTTCTGCAGGGCACGAATCAGTCTGATTAGTGTAATACCAGTCAATGTCATCAGTGTGAACAGCACCATCGGGGTATGTGACATTGAGATTTATAACTGCAGCCCCAGGGGATTCGTTATAGTATAAAATTTTGACAGGGTAGTAATAGCCGCCTTCAAGATCATAGCTCTTTTGGATATTACCATTACCTTCAGTTCTAGTACCATACACAAATTCCTGAGCGGTGCTTCCTGGTGATGAGTAGGTATCACAACAATCGAATGCAGCATCACCCAAAGCAACAGACATAGCATCGTCAGCCAGCTTTATACCAAACTTATAGGAACCCGATTTTTCAGCGTAGAAATAACCAGTCAATCTAAGGGCGAAATATTCTACGTTGATGTTTTGTCCATAAACATCCTCATATTGGGTTGGTGGATTTTCACCCTTTGCAGTCATTGACAAATTAAAATTCTGCTCTTCAACACCATATATTGAGGAGTAACTGTGGTACGTATCAAGCTGTTGAAGATAATTCTCGAATTGAGTACCGGCATCAGCATCCTCTTGATTAACCAAAGCATAACTGACATTATTGAAATAATCAACTTTGAGTCCTTTTTGTACAGTGGATGGAGAACATCCATCAAGAGCAAAAGCTGCTGGAATAAGAGCTGCTATAGCGAAGGAATTGAACTTCATGTTGATATGTAAAAAGAGGAACTCTACAGCTATTTAAGGTGTTCAAGATACCTAAAGGTTTTGTCTTTGGTGTCTTTGGTGTCTTTGTATTCTATAAATGGAAATCCTCTTGCCTTTCTTGGAAGGTTATTCGCAACAGGTCATCATTTACAAGTATGAAAAACATCTTAATCACTATTTGGGACAATCCTGGCCAAGAATGGTAACAAGAGAATGGCGTATTTACCTCTCTTGGGACGCTATTGGTAACACGTCAACAATCATGAAGGAGATAAACCACCTTATTCACCATTTGGGACAATCCTGGCCAGAAATTGCAACAAATAAATGGCGTAATTGCCTCTCTTGGGACGCTATTGGTAACACGTCAACAATCCAGAAGAAGAGATACCACCTTATTCACCGTTTGGGACAATCTTGGCCAAGAATGGTAACAAGAGAATGGCGTATTTACCTCTCTTGGGACGCTATTGGTAACACGTCAACAAACCGGAAGAAGAGAAGCCACCTTATTCACCCTTTGGTACATCCATATCCAAGAATGGAAACGCCAGAATTATTTTGATCACCAAAAAAGTAACTATCGGATTGTTATTTGCTTTATGTGCATAATGCATCAAAAGGACAATAAAGTGTTTTATTGCAACCGAAAGTACCGCTTCGCAGTTTGACCCATTAGGGAACTTCCGAAGATTTCTTCTCCTGGTGTATCTTCGTAATGATATTCAGGAGAAAACACTCCTAGACGAGATATTATACCTCAAAATTCAGTAAAAGTAGCCTGCCAACTTAGCAGCGTGGCAGTGTAACAGCGTGGCAGTGCAGCAACGTGTCTGGTCATCAATCTATCAGCTTCTCAGAGGAAGGTGCACGTCTGTAAGAAAATCATGTAGATTCGGAGTTCCTAAAGGCTTAAGCTCTGATTTATGACGTAGTATATGCATTAGACGATATTAACAAAATACCTCATTGTTTTATGAATTATACTCAATTAGGTTGGTTGAGCATAGATTGTGTATTCCCACGTTTAACAAGTTAAGGCCAAACCAGCATACCAAACTAGGTTAAAGATGCGGAAAAACATAGTGACTGTTGAAAAGTACCTGAGGAAAGAAGCGAGAGAAGAGAGAGAAGAGAGAGAAAAGTGAAAAGGGAAAAGAGGGAAGGCGTAGGCAAGAGAAGAAGTAGTATATTAATGGAGTGGCTGTTAAACTCCCAAGTTCTCTGAATTCACTGAGGAACCGAATCCTGTAGGCTCGATAGATAAGATTATGCGATGATCAGTCAATGATCTAATGCCCATTGTTTTTTTGTTTATAATGTGTCTGAATTAATCGTAACAAGGTGAATTGTGACTGCGGTTCATGGTCAATTGATCCTGTACTTGGCAACTATACATTTATGCAGTATTTGGATCATCTGAGCCCCTAAACTATTGTTTTTCGTATTAAGCAACCTTGCAGAAGGTGATCGCCAATCAAATTGATAGTAATACAGCCACGTTATGTTCCCTTTTTTAATGCAGCGACGCTTAAAAGAATAATGTTTCCCGTTCTGGAAATTACCTAAATAGTCGATGACGAGTTGAGTTTTTTCGTCTGATGCAGATACGAGGGAAAGATAACTTAGTAAGGCCTTAGTAAGTGGGCCCTAGTAGCCCCTACTTGAGCTCTTAGTAAGTTTACACTCATTTCTTAGTTGCGCCTCCTTTTGCGCTGCTTTTGCCCTATTTGTGCCACCGCAACTCTTTTATGAGCATCTTGTTTATCAAAGATGCAATATGCTTGTACCTTCTGACCTGAACCGAAACGTAGAGGCATGAACCATTGTCTTCCAGGTGTTCTTTGGAGTCTTCTTGCTCGTTGTCTTCGATTAAGCTATCATTCCACTTGTTCTCATCTCCCAACATTTTCTCTTCTCTTCCCCTTCAAGAACACGTAGACAATAATTGGCTAAATTCGATGGCCACAGGATTAGACTCCCTGATCCACATCGCCACTTACCACATCCATCTGTCGAGCAATTCGAGTCCTGTAAACCAACCTTAATTGATCGATGTTCTGGAACCTACTATCACCTCCTCCACCGTCCCCTCCACGGTAGCCTCCGTTATCCACCGAAGTAGTAGCAAAGTTGTCCCACATACAGTCCCAACCATCTCCAAAGGTAGTCAGAATTACCCCTATTGTGCTATGCAGCAGCACTTTCAGTTTTGATGGAAAATTTCTACCAGTGAGTTTACTGTCACTACCATCTCAGCAGCTTCGCTACTCTAGAGCAATGTGGCACACAAATTACACGCTATTGTCTCTCTTGGATCTCCCAGTAGACCTGTTAATCACATAATAAGCGGTTGCATATTGGATTATCTATGCATAGCTTTTTGACTTCGCCTTGTTGTCTGATTTTAAACTCTGAGCGATTGAAGTATAGAGCGTGGAGTATAGAGTATAGGGCGTGGAATGGTGAGCGTAGAGAGAAGGATGTAGAGTGTGGAATGTAGAGTGTAGAATTTAGATCATGGAGCGCAGTTGGCTGCAAATGGATCCAGTTTCACATGGCAGAGCGTATCTAAGAGTGTGGATCGAAGAGCCCGGTCTACAGCGAAGTGTACAGTGTGGAAGATAGAGCTATATAGTTGATCACAGAGCGTAGGGCTACTGATGGAATATTGCAGAATGGCTGCAAAAGTCTTCACATGGCTCGCACATTCCACCTGATCCGTTCTCAACCTCCGTTGTCATTACTGCAGCTCGATTTATCGTCGTCTCCCCCGCTTTTCGTCGGATCCCCTCCTTATCATATACCACTACCCTTTCCGCAAGCCTTCAACTCTGCGGAGGGGATGCCACCCTCCCGCCGCAACTGTTCCTCACTCTCTCGTACTGTCCGCCGCTCTCTCACCGATCTCCAGGCTGTGGACGCGGCTGCTCTGTTAGCGCGCGAACAAATTTCAGTCGACAACATCATGGAAGTATCACCCAGCACCCTCGAGTTCAAAGGTATGCATCATCCTCATCATCAGGGTACACGTCGGGTGTCGGCATGTGTCGGAAACAGTCGGCATCAGTGTGTCCCAGCGTTTTATTGAAACACGCGAGTCATACTAACATTTAGGCGACTTTCTCTCTGCTAGTACTGAACACCTTACTATAAGCAACACCGGAACCACGCCAATTGCATTCAAGGTCAAGACAACCGCCCCCAAGTTGTACAGCGTGCGTCCTAACGCCAGCGTTGTTCCTGCCGGTGAGTCTGTTAAGGTTGCCATCATTCTTCAAGCGTTCTCCCAGCCGCTCACTAAACATTATAAATGTAAGGATAAGTTCTTGATTGTATCCTTACCTTGTTCCGAATCACATGAAGCTGGCAAGGTATCTGAATTCTGGGCTGAATTAGAGGCGGCCAACAAGTCTGCTCTCATTTCAAAGAAGTTAAGAGTCAATTATATCATTGATTCTGATGATGAGATTAAAGAGGAAGCTGAGCCTTCCAGTGTTATTGCTCAATCTCCTGCTGCTCAATCTCCTGCTGCTCAATCTCCTGCCGTTGCTGAGTCTGCTAGGGCTGCTGAATCCCCTGTCCCTCAATTTGCTAAGGAGTCCGATGTGGAACCTCTTAAACCAGTGGAATCAGCTGTACCTGCTTCTGCCAAGTCCGTAGAACCAGAATCCGCTGATTACTCCAAGATCGATCAGTTGAATGAAAAATTCGATAAGACCGAAAAGGAACAACCAGTAGTTAAGGCTGAAGAGCCTTTTGGCGTCTCATTGCCTTTGACTGTTATTTTGATGGTGCTTGCTTTTATTATTGGCTGGGCTATTTTTTAGGGCCAAGAGACGTCCTGTAGAAATATAAGGAATACCAGTGAGTCTACTCTGTGTTCTCTGTTCTCTCGCCTGTTGTCGCCTGGTTCTCGCCTGGTTCTCGCCTGGTTCTCGCCTGGTTCTCGCCTGGTTCTCGCCTGGTTCTCGCCTGGTTCTCGCCTGGTTCTGTCCCTGCCTGCTCTCTGGATACTTCCTGGCTCCATCTCTAAGCTGCCGCTCAAGTTCTACCCCTCTTTTTGCAGCCATAGAGACGACTTGGTAGAACCCCCCAACTGAGCCCGGATACCAAGACCCCAAGACACTCACAGTAAGAGGACACATGTCTGTTACCTTTGACAGAGGTAGTCACTCGTGATAAGACTAGAGATTATGGTGCATTTTGTTCTCATATTCACACACTTGGGACTTCAGTACTGAAAAAGTGATGATTTTGTTAGTGGGCTCAATATACTGACTGTTGTCGCCATGGAACACATGGCTATCACTTCCATGAAACATTATTCGATCAGGTTCAACAGGTATGTCAGTGATGAAGTGTAGAAAGCCCAAGAAGAATACTTTCCAAATGTTGAATTATCATTTGTCGAAGCGGTATGAACATTCAATACATCGACAATGGGGACTGTACAGAGATATAAGATCAGTCCAACCTACAATACAGACCATTGCAGACCATTGGAAACTAACACCATTCCGACAACCTATTTTCACATGATTCCCGACTCCGACAGGTTTCCTGAATTCCGACAGGTGTCCGACTTTACGAAATAAATACATAACCTTTGCATACTTTTTGACATAATAAAAATAATATAAAAAATAGAAATCGGCGAGACACAAAACAACATTTACGACACTGAGGTTTCCAACAAACGCAGGGGTCATAACACATTCATATGTCACAAAATCAATTTACGAACCCAGGGTTTGCAACCCAAAAATCCGACTTCCTGACCCTACCAAATTACACAAATTTGAGCGGAAATCAGGGCTCATCACCACTACAGGATTCATGAACAACGTCAATATCTGCCATGTTGGTATCTAGGCTAGTGAATAAAATCCACCCGTCAGGTTACACAGAACCAGCAGGTGTATAGCTAAATACGCTCGTAAGGTTATATTTCCATTGAGAGAGATAAAAAAAGCACTGGGAGATGCGGTCTGCCTATCTTGTTGAGTTGGAAACCGAATATATCTACAAAAACAATAAACTATACCTTGAAGTCGAAAAATGCACACAAATTGAATGATGTAGTTAAAAAGATGAACTAATGGGATGAAGTTGCCTTCAAGGTTGTTCTCTATAGTCCACTTTTGTAGGTAATTACTACTTTGGATTGTTAATCATTCGACATATTTCAAGCCTTAGTTCTTGTAAGAAATATGACCTATTGAATAGTCAATGGTTAAAATAACCTATCTTGGGTGTAAATGCCTACAGGTAATTATCAATTGGTACCTATAGCTTAAAAGTACAGACAATGCAAAGAAACCAAAATTGCACATTGATAGTTCCAGGTAAAAGGAACCAACTTAGGAAGCACCGTAACACAAAGTCGGCTTGAATATTTCTACACTTCCCCCATCAATATATACCCTAAGACTCGGATAAATCTCGGATAACACAAAGGTACTACAATCATCTCATTACAGACTCCGGCACCCCGGTGACACAAAATAATTCAGGAAACCAGGGACTCATGACTAAGAAAACTGTAAAATAAAGTCGCCGTTACACAAAATTATATACGAAGTCAGGGTTCATATGGGAAACGGGGATCCCAACTCATAAACTGTAGTATAGAGTCGCAGCTACACAAAATTATATACGAGCACAGGGATCATATCAATCCACAGGGACCCATAAACTGTAAATCGATTTGTTACATGAAATAATTTACAAACCCAGGGTTGCACCGTATTCCAGGGCTCTTGACTGCAATGAAAGTTGCACAAAGCAATAATTGCAGATGACTCTGGCATACTATTGCGTGCACTACTATTATTATATGAATTAAAGATTTATTAAGAGAGCCAAATATACAATATAAGCTGTATATTATTGAGTACGCTTAAGGTAACTTAATCAATTAGTAGTCTTATTGCGGGTACATTGTTTAGTCAAGTTCCCTTAAATTGAGCGTATATTTGTACTCTATTATTTGACATGTGTAAACGACATGGGAAGGTACTGAAGTCAATTGGTTCTCATCAATATAATTCCTCGGATCAGACCACCTCTTCTGATCTTAATTTTTCTTATCACATAAGTTCCGCTGATCATTAGTTCCGCCGACACAGGTTCCTCTGCTTATATTAGTTTAACCCTATGGGAACCTCCCGCAAAACCATGTTCATAGCCCCACATAAAAATAGGCCGGTACCTCGTTACACCTATAGGGTACATGGTTCTCACCAGGGATAAATTAAAGTCTTACACAATAAACACGAACAAGTTCTTATTAGTGCCACTATGTTCCACGAAACATCCATAGACAACTTATGGTGGTACACACCTCTCCAATAACATTCAAGCCATAGTTCATCGTCATTTTTCCAACTTGCTAAGATAGCCATTCTGAAAGTATTCATAGTGAAAAATCTCGTAATACGACATGAGCGAGACATTGTTGCTATATTATTTCCCAACACCACAGGGTTTCTAACCCAGATAGCGATTCGACTATACAGTATATAAACCCGACATTGTCGCGACATTGATCCCTCCACCAGCACGAGACTCGGATAGTATCCGATGATACAAAATGGGAACGCGACATAAGCTACGACATTATGCTATAAGGTATATAACTGCCCACAATTAATGATACATTGCTCCAAATTTTCAAACCAACAGATCTGAGGCTTTGTCGAACTAACTCTATCACCTCCGCCTTTCTCTTGCTGAAAACGTTGACACTGACCTTATTAGTGTAGACTCCATACCCAATACTACATTGAATTAGCAACCCCTCGTCTCTAACCTTGTGATGCCACCATAAGTTGCACTCTCAGAGTCTCCTTGGGAGCTCCACTCGCCCTAGAGCTCTGTCGATTCACACCACGGCAGCTTACCCTCTACGTCGCTTCTCGCACCACGGCAGCTCACTTGAAGCTCTATCAACTCACCCCGTGGCAGCTCACTCGAGGCTCTATCAACTCACACCATGGAAGCCACCCCTTACATCGCTTCTCACTCCGTTCGAAGCTCCTCTCACTCCGTTTGAAGCTCCTCTCAGTCAGTAGATGGTACCTCACTTTCAAATGGCTGCAAATGCACTCTATACACCCAAAGAAGGCAATAGTGTGCACAAGTCCTTCGCCAGTACTCCATGACTCGTGTCTGGAAGCCTACTTAGCAACTTCTCTCGTACTCTACAGTGTGGAAACAGTTAAATTTGTATTCATATACAATCTCTATTAGTCACAGCTGCGTCAAGGTACCCAGTTCGTACATACCGGCTGCTACAGCGAGCTCACACCTCATCTTCGAGCCTTCTCAACAAGTAGTCGACCTCTACCTTTTTGGTCAAGGGGATTATGTACTCCTTGTATAACTGAGCGATTGTATTGGGGTCAATAGAGGTCTGTTTAGTCTTAGTATACGGATCAGTACCGTATCCCTCACCTTTGATGACCAATCTCTCCAAGATCTTATCCTCCACCGCCTTATTTGTGATGGAGTCCTCTATTCCCTTGACGTCTTTAGCCTTGATAAGCTTAATGTAGTTTTCCTTATCGTTCTGAAACTTGGACTCGGCAACGAACTTACCAAAGTGAATTCTCCGGGAAATCGCTTGTAAGCACTCAACGTCACAAGTGGATACAGACCCTACGTTCTCCAATTGGTCGCCAAGACGGGCCGACACTTTAGGAACGATATCATTGATGTAGAATTTTTTGATCTCATCGTTGACATTAATCTCGGATGAATACGAGGCCAATATCTTTGGATAGTTGATAGAAGGCAAGATGATAGGTAATAGTTGGTCGGGAAAGAAGGGCGTCTCATCCGGAGCCTCATATCTTCTGACCTGAGAGTGGATTTGCTCCACTTGTATCAAAAACCAGTCAAGCATCGACCCATCGAAGTTAGGTATGTACTTCTTAGGTTCATACACCGAAGGCAGCAGCGCAAACTTGGATCTTTCGATAAGTCCAAACACAATCGTCTCTTCCATACGTACAAGCACCTGACGGATGTTGTTGAGGTCCAACACCGTCTCTGGTTTCATGAAGTCCATGCTGATGAGTGAGCGAGAAGCGAGCACCGATGAGCTCGACCGCCGACCGCCGACCGCCGACCGCCGACCGCCGAAACGTCCTGCTGCAAACTGCCGCCACTCTGAACAACTCGACTGCCCTACCCCTACCCCTTTCTCTACCTTTCTATACCTTTCTTATGTTTAAGTGTCGTGTGTATATCGATAATAAGGTGGGTGTTGTGGCCTAAGAATGGGAGAAGGGAAGGGAGGGAAGTGTTGAAGGGAGAGTGACGATGAGAGTTGAGCGAACAGTCGATAGGCCACCTCCAATGACTACAGAAATGTAAATTTTAATGGGAA
Organism: Yamadazyma scolyti; assembly: GCA_003707025.2. Taxonomy (NCBI): domain Eukaryota; kingdom Fungi; phylum Ascomycota; class Pichiomycetes; order Serinales; family Debaryomycetaceae; genus Yamadazyma; species Yamadazyma scolyti. The sequence goes on along the minus strand of PPMW02000044.1, from coordinate 28,998 downwards.
TGAATGGAGCTCAATGGAATGAATGGAGCTCAATGGAATGAATGGAGCTCAATGGAATGAATGGAGCTCAAGTGGAATTAATGGAGCTCAAGTGGAATTAATGGAGCTCAAGTGGAATGAATGGAGCTCAATGGAATGAATTAAATAACTTCTGGGTTACCACTCGGTCTGGTTGAAAAGTACATGGGAACCCTTTAGGCTTGGCTGCAAAAAATTTGCTAACTAAAAATTAGTATGGGACGAATTCTAATCCTTTACAAGAGAGCCTGAAATCATGGAGCGTAGAAGGACTAGTGAAAAAGCATTAAACCGGGAGCTTAAGAGTCCCAATTAAAGAATTGATGAAATGGGAATGCTCTAACTTTCTAGTCAATAACGCTCCTGGTGAGCTTCAAATTGGTACTGTGTCCTTACACAGTACAGTATAAGATCATTGGCACCACTCACTGATTCTTAGATCGAATTTTAGATTCTTGACATATTTGGACCTAAAAAGATGGAATGCCAGTTTGAAGCTTTACATGCATGTGGGAGAAATATAGTTTACAGATAGCACTTATACGAGGGTTAAGGTTCTCAGAGGTATATATTGGGTAATTACGTCCCTGTTTCGTCTCATTAGCCCTATTTAGTGAGTCATTGGGGTTCTGGAGTAGGGAAAGGGCACTGGTGTGGAGTCCGAGGTACAGGCATAGTGCTCTGTGGATTTATGAGGAGTCCGAGGTACAGGCATAGTGTTCTGTGGATTTATGAGGTGTAGTGACAGCACTCCATAGACTGCTTTCGCAGCCCTTCTCTCCCCTACGTCGCCACTCCGTTCGAAGCTCCTTCAGAGCTCTTATCTCTCAGCATCGCCTCTCCGTTCAAAGCTCCTCAGAGCCTTATCTCTCAGCATCGCCTCTCCGTTCGAAGCTCCTTCATCGGAGCTCCTCAGAGCCTTATCTCTCAGCATCGCCTCTCGAAGCTCCTTCGTTCGAAGCTACGAGCTTGCGGGCATACGCCGTCAACACCTCGGCATCCCGCTCGGCCATCTCCCGCCTCCTCTGGTCGTCCTGGACCGAGTTTCTCCGGTGCAAGAGCATGCTTCTCATGCGGTCAAAGCGATTGACTGCAACCTGGTCCCGTTCTTTCTGGAGAAGAAGGGTCTGCATGTACGCCTGGTACTGCAGATCGTTTGATTTCTCGAACGCCAAGATCAATTGGATGGTCGTGGTGATGGCCATGATAACTAGCACCCCTGCAAGGATCTTATACTTGTTCTTTTCGAACTCTTCCTTCGTTGGAGGAGCTTTATTGTATCTCATCTTATAGTAGTCTTCCCAGTTAGCTGCTGTCCAGAACGCTTCATCATGCTTATACTTGTACTTCTGTCTGTGAGCGTTGGCCATCCGGAACTCATAAAAGTCTCCAAACGTCGAGGAGCCTGTCCTACTAGCTTGTCTCTTATAGTTCTCCCAATTCGTATTAACAGATCTACTGTAACTAAACCGTCTTTTCGGATCCTTTAAAAGATTGTATGAGTCCTGGATGGTGTCGAACCGTAGTCTCTTGGCTCTCAGGTCCATAACAGTGTTGTTTTCATCGTATAACTCCATCTGGTTGGCGATATCGGGATGGTACAATTTAAGGTACTTATTGTAGGTGGTTTTGAGCCGTTTGTTGAGCTCCAACGACGGGAGGTTGAGCTCGGCGTCCGTTAGGCCAAAGAGGGCCTGGGGGGTGAGTTTGCTGGCGCCTGGCCACGGTGGGAGCCCGTGCTGGGCGTGGAGGGCAGGTAGTTTCATGCAATGGAAGCAGTTAGGCAATGGAAGCAGTGCGAGAGCAGTGCCATTTGGGGCGAGAGCGTGCCATTTGGGGCGAGAGCGGTGCGATTTGGGGCGAGAGCGGTGCGATTTGGGGCGAGAGCGGTGCGATTTGGGGTGAGAGCGGTGCGAGCGGTGTGAGCTGGGCGAGAGTGTGTTGAAAGAGTATCGAGAGAGTGTCGAGAGAGCTGAAAGAATATGGAGAGTCTGTCGAGACTGTCCAGAAGAGCTCGAAAGGGGATGTGGTGACAGTAAAGAAGCAAGTAGAGAAATTAGAGTCCTGGGTGAATGTACTGCATACAGTCCAAAATACCGATATACGGAGTACGAGGTATGTAATGTACCATAGAAGGATGCTTCTCACTCCGTTCGAAGCGACGTAGGGAGAAGCTTTCAGCCGTGCGAGAAACGAAAGCGTGTGGGAGTGACGTAGTGGGGGACAAATGGGGAAGGAGTGTATTGGTTGATATGGTGTGCGTTTTGCAGCCATTGCCAGCTTAGCGAGGAGAGATGTATCGTAGGATACACCTTAAAGTGTATGATGTAACAGGGAGAGTGGCTATGGACTTTGGTGAGACAGTGGTACCAGAGGTTGTTAGTTACCGTACTTGGTAGTATTTGCATGTTTTGTACTGTCGAAGACCTAAGCTTAACCTGATATGGACCAAGAGTAGAGAGAGCTTCGAACGAAGCTTCGGGCAGAGCGGGAGCTATGGCTGGAGAAGACGAGCTTGATGAGTGAGAAGAGAAGAGAAGAGCTTCGAGGAGTGAGAAGAGAAAAGAGGGGAGAGAGTATAGTACAGTAGAGGGTATATTACCTGAGGTAAGTGACCTGTATGGGCATTTCTTAGTAGAGAATAGTGACAGAGATAGTGAATTCGAATCACATAGACAGCTGTAGACTATCCTGGTAGTTGGTGGGTAGTATTTGCGTGCATAGTACTGTGAATCGCCTGAGGTGACTGAGAATAGAGTGTGAGTCAAGTGGGCCAGTAGGACGAGTAGAGAGATGAGGTTAAAAGGCTAGGCAGGACGGGTGAAAGTATCGAAGGGGTGGAGAATGATGTGAAGAATGATGACAATGGGAAGGGTGTGCGTAGGCGTAAATTTGCAGCCATCGAAGAGAGAGGGGGAGAGACTCGACTCTCGTCTATAGTCTTTAGTCTCTTGTCTCTAGTCTCTTGTCTCTAGTCTCTTGTCTCTTGTCTCTTGTCTCTTGTCTCTTGTCTCTTGTCTCTTGTCTCTTGTCTCTTGTCTCTTGTCTCTTGTCTCTTGTCTCTAATCTTTTGTCTATAGTCTCTTGTCTCTTGTCTCTAGTCTTTAGTCTCTAGTCTCTTGTGTATTCATGAACCACTTCTACTGTCTCTTGGCTCCCTACTCTCTCATATACCGCCTAGTCTACTACACTTCTCGAAGCTCACTCTCCTCTCTTGTATATTGACACATTAGCTCTGGCACCTTACTACTCTATTCTACATCCTTCTCACTCCAGCTCTGTTCTCTGGCCTCTACATCGCTTCTCAAGAAGCTCTGTCCGTTCGAAGCTGCTCATAACTGCGCTATGAGCTTAGCGGGCTGGTTGTGGTCGTTCACCGGAACCCGTCTCCCCAACTTGTATATGCCTTGTATGAACGCCCCTTCATCCAAAACCACCAAATCGGCATCACAGCCAACGCTCAAGAATCCCTTCTCTTTCTCCAAGCCCAAAGACTTGGCAGGAGTATTGGTGGCAGCCTTGACTGCCTGTGCCAAGGGGATGTTGGTCCATTGCATCAAGTTACGTACACACTGGATCAACGAGGTCCCAGACCCGGCAAGCGTCTTGGTTCCTTCAAGCATCAATTTAAAACCGTCTTTAGTAATATTTCTCTTATCCCATTTATAAAGTCCGTCGGGCAACCCAAAGAGGAAGATTGCATCAGTGACCAAAATGCACTTTTCCGGGTGGGACTTGTATGCAAGAGAAGCCATGGAGGGATCTACATGAATGCCATCACAAATAATTCCAAAGTATGGAGTATTATTTGGAATAGGAGTATTAATTAACCCAATGACCCCGGGATCTCTATGGTGGGGTTGTGGCATAGCGTTATAAAGATGGGTGATCATAGTAGCACCCTGTTCGACCGCTTTAACTCCGGTTTCATAATCAGTATTAGTATGTCCAATAGAGTATACAACATTTTTACCGGTCAAGTACGGAATGGACTGCAAAATTCCGGCAATTTCCGGAGCTGCTGTTACAATAGCGACATTATCAGCCAAGTTCTGGTCGCCGTAGATTCTAGCAATTTGGGAGGCACCTTCCTTTGCGTCCACGAAGGTTTCAGTGGGATGACAGCCTTTTTTGCAGGGAGAAATGAAGGGACCTTCACAATGAGCACCTAAGGAATCACACATATGATTAGTACGGTTTTTCTTATAAATTGGAAGCACTTTTTCATACACTTCAGGGAAATTAGATGTAACAGTTGGACAAACAGATGTAACTCCAGTTTCAAGAAACTTGGTCATTACGTCATTGTAGAATTGTTTGAACTGAATGATTTCTTGAGGGGAACTATTAGCGTTTAGATTAGAAAAATTTAATCCGAAGAATCCATTATTCTGAATATCGATAAGACCAGGAGCAAGATACTTACCATTCAAGTCGATAGTGGTGTAGTCTGTCACTGGGGCTATGATCTTACCAGTGATAGTATCGATGTATAAGTCTGTATTGTAGTAGATTATTCCGTTATCCACAAGATGGCAATTAGTGAATCTGAGCGACATCTTAGTTTAGGATCCTGGGAGTTGGCAGTTATATATGGTTCTGAGATTGCAACCTCACCAGATGATGTTACATTCTGCCACCCAGCAAAAATGCCACCAAATGCCAGGGAAAAAATGCAACATCGCATGGCACATTTGACCAACATTTGATGTTGCATTTCTATAATTTCACATATAAAGGCAACAGAATCTTCCAGATAAGACAACCATGAGACAGGCGACGTTTTCCAACACCGAAGATGCTTCTACGTATGTGGCAGAGTATGTGATGCACAGAATTGTTTCATTTGCGCCAACTGCTAATAAACCGTTCGTGCTAGGCTTACCCACTGGGTCATCACCAGAAGGAGTGTATAAGAAGCTTATAGAATTCCATAAATCTGGATTAATATCATTCAAAAATGTGGTTACTTTCAATATGGACGAATACTACGGCTTAGAGCCTTCCAATGATCAGAGTTATCACTATTTCATGTATAATAAATTTTTCAATCATATAGATATACCTAAGGAGAACATCCATATTTTGAATGGATTGGCTGAGGATGTTGATGAAGAATGTAGAAACTATGAGAAAGAGATCAAGAAGTTCGGTCGCATTCACTTGTTTTTAGGTGGCTTGGGTATTGAAGGCCATGTTGCATTCAATGAGTCTGGTTCTACCAGAACTTCTACAACAAGAAAGATCACTTTGGTCAAGTCAACTCTTGAAGCCAACTCGAGATTCTTTGGTGGTGACTTGAATAAGGTCCCCAAGTATGCTTTGAGTGTGGGAATTTCCACGATCTTGGACAATTCCGACGAGATTATAATCATCGTGTTGGGAGAGGCTAAGAAGAAGGCGTTGGAGCTCACCTTGACAGTCAAGAACGACCCCAAGGTGCCTTCGACGTTTTTGCAGGACCACGGGAACTGCTTGATTGTCAGTGACTTTGCCGCTGCCGGATTGAAGCACAAGTTGTAGGCACCGGCAGCACGAGCAGCCAGTTTTAGGCGGCAGCCAGCAAGTTTAGGTAATATATGTGATTAACGGACGAGTGTAGAGCGATTTGCAGCCAATTACAATTGTAGAATGTCAGCATAGGTGTAGAGTGTTGTAGAGTTAGAGCGTGGGTGTTTGAATGGGTGTAGGCACTGGAGACTGCAGACTGGAAAAGTACTCTGGAGATACTGAAGTGCAGCCAGTCAGTCAGTGCAGTCGATAATGCATGTTTATTATTCTATCTATCTATGGTATCATGGCAAGTCATCGCTTCTCTCTTCTCTCTTCTCTCTTTGCAGCCATTCTCTTCTCTCTTCTCTCTTCTCTCTTCTCTCTTCTCTCTTCTCTCTTCTCTCTTCTCTCTTCTCTCTTCTCTCTTCTCTCTTCTCTCTTCTCTCTTCTCTCTTCTCTCTTCTCTCTTCATCCCTCTCCCTACTAGTCTCTCTCTTCGCCCTTCTCTACTTTCTCTTTCTACATCCCCTCTCACTCCGTTCGAAGGTCTCCCAGCTCGTAGTATGCCGCTCCGATGGCAGCGCCCACAATACTGCTATTATCAATCTGCATCAACTCAACCTCGATCCCCAACCTCCTCACGTACTCACACTCATTTATAAACCTCAACACCGTCGTCCTGTACTTCACAAAATACTCCAATATCGACCCCACGTATCCAACGGTAAGTTTTCCCGAAGGAAACGTCTCTTTATTGTGATTAACAAGTAACTTGATGAACGCTACCAATGATACAACCACGATATAACTGGCACGTTCTACAACTGCATCTACGACCTGTTTGATCTTCTGTGCGTCTGCAAGAGAAGCTTCTATGCCGAATTCTTTATTGAACACCAGATTGATTCTATGAGGGTCTGAGCTCTCCAGGATGATGCAGAGAAGTTCGTTGTTGAGACCATCATATGGGGTGAAGATCGGGTTGTTTGGGTCGAGAGTAATCCCGGCGAAAAGTTCATGAGACTCATAGAGCTGTAATAACAGTAATCTAGTGAGTTCAGGTAAGTAACGGCCACTGGTCATCATCTCCAGCGGTTGGAAGATGGACCCCATGGTCTCAGATACTTCCATATGAGATTTGAAGGGGGGCAATTGGAACCGAGAGTCTAAGATCCCATCTATGTCAGTAGCTAAAGGAAATAAGGAGGTACCAAAGAGGGACATCTCGGAGTTAAGAAGAACACTAGGACCACCAAGTTTCTTGTCAGGGTGTAATTGATCGGTCAGAAGAGCACAGCACATATTGAATCCGGTTCCAAGTACCATAGCAAGTTGAAGGTCGGAAGATAAAAATTTGCCGGCTGCAAAAACTGCAAGTGAATCATTTACGATGACTTTGACGTCACTTTTGATGCTGAAAGATGATAGTAAAGTGTGTTCTAAAATGGTCTTGAGGTTCCGATTGTAGATCTCGGGTGCAATGGTCCAGCCTTTACCCACATAAACAATATTGCCTGAATCATGGGACTTCTGGTCTAATGGAAAAGACCAGGTGATTCCCATGCTGATGACGTCGTGAGGCGAAACCAACGATTGCTGGGCAATGGTGTCGACTATGTGCTGGCCGATACGGTGGAAGAACCCGCTGTCGATTGTTTTCTGGGTGTTCTCCATGATCCACTTGCGCTCGACGACGATGTGGATGCGGTCGGCCAGCCCGACCAGCGCCTGTGGAGCCAGGTCCAGGTCCAGTGGCGGCGTGATCTCAATGATAGCAATGCGGAGCGTACTCCCACCAAGATCAATCACGACAAAGTTGCCGTACTCCTTTCCACTGGGGTTTATGTGGAAGCTTGGAAGCATCGTGATAGGAGAGTTGTCGGATATGCTCTCGTCGAAGTCGTGGAGAAGCATGTCAGCGTTGGCCTCGATGTCGTCGACATTCACCTTGTCAAGGAATGTCCTCGTGGTAGGCACAACAGAGAGTTGCACCGTACTAACTGTCTGTGTGGAACCCATACTGTCTGAAGGCATTGGGGGATTTATATAGGGCCGTGGAAAAATGCAACCGTGCCGGAGGAAAAAATGCAACATCGAGACACCATTTCCCACTATGAGCGAAGCCAACAGTGTCAGATGAGCCATGAACTTCGAGTCGAGCTCGAACGGGGGAGAATGGAGTGGAGCATGGTGACACGAAGCGATGGTATGGAGTGGAAAGGATGACTAGGTAGGGGGCTGGTAGAAGCTACGAGGGCTGAGTGTGATAAGATAAGATCACATGAGCAGATGAGGAAAAATGCAACCAGATAGCATTGGCACCTGACAGTGGCACCGTGACAGTGGCACCGTGACAGTGGGGTGGGTGACAGTGAGAATGGGTGAGAATGGGTGATAGTGGGTGATAGTGGGACTGGTGACAGTGGGAGTGGGTGTTGGTGGGTGTTGTGGATAGGCAGTTGCAAAAGGTGGACAATCTGTGAAATTTGCAGTAATTGATTGGGCACACACGACCCGAATTATTTTGTTATGCGAGCGAGTCCTTTCACTCTGTGTGAGAAGTTCTGAGTTTTTCTGAGTTTTTTGAGTTTATCTGAGTTCTTCTCATTGCTATTCTCATTGCTATTCTCATTGATCTTCTCAGTTCTCTCAGTTCTCTCAGTTCTCTCAGTTCTTCTCAGTTCTTCTCATTGCTCTTCTCATTGCTCTTCTCGCTAACTCGCCTCTCACTCCGTGAGAAGCTCGCACCGAGAAGCTCGCACCGCACCACCGCACCACCGCACTGCTCGCTACGATCGCACTCTCTCTCCGTAATGGACAGACAGGTCACCCTCCAGCAGCTCCCCGAATCACACAACAAGCCTATCGTGTGGAAAGATCTCGGCGCATACGTAGACAAGAAGCTCCTGGTGCGTCCCTCCGTCCCCCCCTTATCCCCCCTATCGCTGGTTGTCCAGTACCGAGTTTGCGACAACTGCCACCGCCCCATTGGCATCAACAGCTTGGCTCTGCACCACCAGAAGTGTGTGGAGATGAAGCAGAACGCCAAGAAACGGGCCGCCAGCGTCAGCGCCAGTGCGGCCGCTAGCGTGGAGAGCACGCCTCAGCCTTCGACCCCTCGTCCCAAGAAGAAGTATAAGAAGAGCCAAACTCAGAAGGAGAAAGAAGCTGCCAATGCAGCGGCAGCTGCTGCCGCTGCTGCGTCCGGTCAACCGGTCAAGCCCACCAAGACGAAACCCACCAAGAAAACGAGACTGCTGACCAAAACTGGCGGCACTTCCAAGCAAAAAGGCCCTGTGGATGTAGAAAAACAGTGTGGAGTTCCTCTTCCTAATGGAGGCTATTGTGCTAGAAGCTTGACGTGCAAGACCCATTCTATGGGGGCCAAAAGGATCGTTCCTGGCAGAAGTGCCCCTTACGATGTGCTTTTACAGCAGTACCAGAAGAGAAACCAGGCCAAGTTGGCTGCTAACAGTGCGTTAGCTCTTCAGAAGAAAGAGAACGAAGAACTCAACGAAACCGCCCAGGAACAAGCACGGGCTCTAGACCCGGATGACGAGACCTATCTCGTGCTTGAGGGGTTGAGCAAGAACCAGCCCATTCCGTTGGAAAGAAAGATCATTTTGCCGGTCAGAAACAGACATAAGTTTCTCTTCATGAGAGAGGCCTATGCCAACGCCTTGATTATCAACGGAAACGCTAACCAGAAGCCCCAGAGTGCTGGCGACCAGACCCTCGCAAACCAGGCCATCTCTGGCTCCATAGGCGGCCTCCAGGGCCGCTGTGCCTTGGTCAACGTGGACGCCAAGAAGGTGGAAAACGACTCTGTCACCCAGAATGCCGCCAATATCGCCGGAGAGATGTACCAGGTGCGTGCGCCGCTGAAGGAGATCTTGTTGACGGCCCAGCACAACAGCATGCAGCAGCAGTTGTTCCAGCAGCAGGTGATGCGCCAGGCCAGGCCGGCCGGAGGGAGGCCTGGGGCCTGAGCTTCGAGTTTCGAGTTTCGAGTTTCGAGCTTCGAGCTTCGAGTTTCGAGTTTCGAGCTTCGAGCTTCGAGCTTCGAGCTTCGAGCTTCGAGCTTCGAACGAAGTGAGAAGAGAGAAGAGAGGAGAAGAGAGTTTCGAACGAAGTGAGAAGCGATGAAGAGAGGAGAGAGGAGAAGTGAGAAGCGATGAAGAGAGGAGAAGAGAAAGAAAGAAGCGATGAAGAGAGAAGAAGCGATGAAGAGACAAGAGAAAGAAAGAAGAGAGAAGAGAAGAAAGAAGAGAAAGAAAGAAGAGAAAGAAAGAAGAGAAAGAAAGAAGAAGCGATGAAGAAAGAAAGAAAAGAAGAAAGAAAGAAGAGAGAAGAGAAAGAAAGAAGAGAAGAAAGAAGAGAAGATACTTGCAGTGCCTGTGAGCCAGGCCCGGTGTGCCTGAGAAGAAGATCTGGGAGAAGGAAGGCAGCTGAGGCAGCTGAGGCAGGAGCCAGCAGGCAGTGAGAAGAGTACGTAGAAATGTATGATATTCCCTAAAACTAGTAGAGAGAGGCCAGAGGTCTGCAGTCTCCCTCTCAGTGCCTGGTCATATGCATTATATATTTTCGTTACACACTACACAACGTACGGGAACACCTGTCGCGTAGTCACCCTCTACTCTTCTCTTCTTTCTCTCTTCTTTTCCACTCTTCTCTTCCCTTCTTCTTTCTCTCTCTCTCTTTTCCACTCCTCTCTTCCCTTCTTCTTTCTCACTCCTCTACTCCTCGTGCTTCTTCCTTGAGCACGTCGCTTCTCCGCTCCTCTGGTCGGTCTAGGTCCCCAAGGTCCCCCACCGCGGCCGGTTCTTGCTCACCCACGGGTGCACCAACACACTCCTAAGCTCCAACCGCTGCGCCGGGTCCGCCCGCAACAACCTCCTCACCAAGTCCTTTGCATCAGTGTCTACGAACCCCGGGAACGTCAATGCCACGTCGGCGATCTTCTTGTAGGTTCCCTGCTTGTCTGGGGCCTCGAACGGGGGCACGCCGACCAACAACTCGTACACGAGGATGCCCAAAGCCCATATATCGATGGACTTATCGTACTTTGTAGAATTGACGATTTCGGGAGCCAAGTAGTCCACCGTACCGCAGAGAGTGGACCGCTTGGTCTGCGACTGGACCAGCCAGCCAAAGTCAGTGATCTTGAGCTGGTGGTGAAGATCTACGAGGATATTCTCGGGCTTCAAGTCCCTATGAATGATATTTCTCTCGTGAAGGTAAATCAACGCCTGGGTGACCTGGAAGATGTAGTAAGAAGCCAAAACGTCATCAAAGCGTTTGGCCAGCTTGAGGTGGTGGTAGAGCTCGCCATAGATCGAGAACTCCACTACTAAATACACTCTTTTAGCGTCACTGAAGTATGTATATAGTTTCGATACATTGGGATGGTCTAGACTCCCCTGTATGGTAATCTCTCGGTTAAGGTTGGGAATGAGGTTCAGCTGAGCTAACTGACGAAGGTCCATCACCTTTAGTGCACAGAGAAACCCTGTTTTCTTGTGTTTAACGCAGTAAACCTTGCCTAGTTTGCCTCTTCCAAGGGTCTTTCCTATCTCGAAGTCATGGAGCGAGAGTGGCGCCGTGTAGGCCAGGCGCTTGGCTGGTGGTGGGAGGTTTGTGGCGTTCGCTAGCGGGGCTCTGGAGCGTGTGGCAGGGCCTGTGGATGTGGTGCTTGTTGGTATTCGTGCCATGTTTACAGACTTTGAGCAGAGCGAGAATACGGCGCGTAGCGCGTGCGAGCGTGGCGAGCGTGGCGGTGAGAGATGGCGAGAATGGCGTGAGAGCGACGTAAAATATGTACCGGAGTATATCACATACCAGAGGAGGAGGAGGAGGAGGAGGAGGAGGAGGAGGAGGAGGAGGAGGGAAGAGAATAGAGAAGAGAAGAGAAGAAGAGAGAAGAGAAGAAGAGAAGAAGAGAGAAGAGAAGACCACAGTAAGGGATTTGAGCTTCAGAGCCTCGGACAGGAGCTTCGGACAGGAGTTCGAGTATACCAGGGAGCGTTTCGAATGAGATGATAACTACGAGAGTGGAGAGCTCAAGACCTCAAAGACCTAGAGAAATACGACGACCTAGAAGAGAAATGGAAGTGCAGAGAGCCGGGGCACCGCATGGAGTGGGATAGAAAAGACAAGACACTATTATAGTATATGACCTGCATATAAGCAGAATTTGCAGCCATTCGAGAGGAGAGAGAAGCACCTAGAGACTTGAGAGAAACACCTAGAGAGAAGTGACGAAGCACCCAGAGAGACTTGAGAGAAGCACCTAGAGAGAAGCGTCTAGAGAGAAGCACCTAGAGAGAAGTGACGAAGTGACACAGAGAGAAGCATCTAGAGAAACACCTAGAGAAAAGCAGCTAGAGAGAAGCGATCTATACGGAGAGAAAGGGAGAAGGGTTCGAGCGGTGTAGAGGCAGAGCCGACGCTGAGGTTTGTGGCCTGCAAATAGAGTATGATACCAAGAGTAGTAGAGAGCGAGGGGAGTGAAGCAATGCCCTAGAGTGAATGAGGAGCAGGAGATGCGGTAGGGAGAAGGAAGAGAGAAGAGTACAGTACACCAGGAAGACAAGTAGATGAGTGAATACACGGGATGGCTGCAAATGATGGAGTTGGAATGCTGAGACTACGATAGGCCGGGACTGCAGCTGGGATTGTCTTTCACCAGCGACATTATGCTTATGTAATAATTTGACAAATGCCCACAGAGGCAGAGAGAAGAGACACACACAGAGAGAGGCAGAGAGAAGAGACACACACAGAGAGAAAGACAGAGAGAAAGACAGAGAGACACACAGAGACTCAGAGACACACAGAGACTCAGAGACACACAGAGACTCAGAGACTCACACACACACACTCGAATCGACTGTCGATATATTAAGACATGACTAACGGTAGGACTTTTGGAATCTGGCTCTGGCACCACGTCCACCGAACTTCTTTGGCTCCATTCTTCTGGAGTCGGCAACCAAAAGGGTCTTGTCGTAAGAAGTGAAGATCTTCTTCAACTCGTTCTTGGAAGCCTCATCTACGTACTTTTGGTGGTAAGCAATTAAACCCTTGGCAATGGCTTGTCTGATGGCATAGACTTGTGATACATGACCACCTCCGGTGACCTTAACTCTGATATCCAAGTTGGCGAACTTATCCAAACCAACCAAAGTAAGTGGCTCATAAACCTTGAATCTGAGGATTTCTGGCTCAACCAAAGTGATTGGTGCACCATTAACCTTGATTAAACCCTTTCCGGCCTTGACATGGGCAACAGCAGTGGCTGTTTTCTTCTTTCCGAACGTCTGGACTGATGACATTTTGATGAAATTTTTCAAACTTTTTTTTCCTTCTATCATGGGGGTGTGCCAAAACCGAAACCGTCGGGATGGGGTTTACGCGCGTTTTGGGCTTCATACTCACCTTTACCCTGCGTGTGACTGCTGTAATGTCGCGAAACTTGCCAAAATCGGCCTCTGCCCGACATCCACCCCCACGACATCTGCCATTCATGAGCGAAAAAAAATTTGAAAATTTTCAACCATGGCTATCTCCAAGAACCTTCCTATCTTAAAGAACCACTTCAGAAAGCACTGGCAAGAAAGAGTCAAAGTTCACTTTGACCAAGCTGGACAAAAAGCCAGTAGAAGAACCCTTAGATTGAAGAAAATCGCCAAGGAATCACCAAAACCAGTCGATAGTTTGAAGCCTATTGTTAGAGCTCCAACTATCAAGTATAACAGAAAGTTAAGAGCTGGTAGAGGATTCACTCTTGCTGAATTGAAGGCTGTTAAGATCACTCCAAAATATGCTAGAACCATTGGAATTTCCGTTGATCACAGAAGAGTTAACAGAAACGAAGAAACTTTTGCTGCTAATGTCCAAAGATTACAAGATTACCTCTCCAAGTTAGTTTTGTTCGACAAGAAGACCACTAAGGAGGAAATTGCTAAGTACGCCGATGTTTCCGTCAAGGCTGCTTTCCCAGTCGAACAATCTCCAGTCGAATCTGCCCCAAGAGCTGTTGAAGTTCCAGAACAATCTGCTTACACAACCTTGAGATTGGCTAGATCTGACAAGAAGTACAAGGGCATCAGAGAGAAGAGAGCCAAGGCCAAGGCTGAAGCCGAGGCTGACAAGAAGAAGAAGTAACTGTCAATATATTAATCTGCTGCACCGACCTCCACTCTGCATCACTCTGCATTTTCACTCTCCACTCTCCACTCTCCACTCCGCTCTGCATCCTCTCACTGGTTTCACGGCTCCCGTGCCTGCTGCTCTAGTTTGACACTGTAAGCCCATCTTAGCTAATTGGTATGTGGTACTGTATATACGCACATATGCATGAAATGTGACATTTCAGGTGTGACTGAGTAGACAGGGGATGTTACAATAGTAGGGCCAGTGGTGTAACTTGGAGTGCAAAGTAGATCCATACTCCACTCGACCTAGAGCCCCTGAGAGCAACCCTCTGACATCATTCAAGGTATGGAAGGTGTGCCCTTTACCCACTGCACTTGACCATTGCTTTGAATTGACGCCTGTATATAGGCTTTCGTGCATGAAAGGCGACGCATCGAGAGGGAGAGTAGAGGAGGGTAAAGCAGTCAAGGAGGAGACCAGAGAGTAAGCAGGGAACAGACAGAGAGTGAGGAGCCAAGTGAGCGACTGCCAGAGAAATGGGCGACCAGGCAGAGACAGCAGAGACAGAGACAGCAGAGACAGAGACAGCAGAGACAGAGACAGCAGAGACAGAGACAGCAGAGACAGAGACAGAGACACCAGAGACAGAGACACCAGAGACAGAGACACCAGAGACAGAGACACCAGAGACAGAGACACCAGAGACAGAGACAGCAGAGACAAAGACAGCAGAGACAGAGACACCAAAGAACAGGCAGAGACAGAGACACCGCACTTCTTAGGAAGCTCTATATTAATTACACTAATCGAATAAACCGAATCCCATGTCGTCGTCAGACTCTTCCTTTTCTTCCTCCTTCTCCTCTTCCTTCTCCTCCTCAACAGCAGCACCAGAGGAAGCAACAGCACCTCCGGCAGCAGCAGCTGGAGCAGATGAAATGTTGAAGAACAAGTCCTTCAAGTTTTGGTTAGACAAAGCCTTGGCGTAGATGTCAGCCCAGATAGACTCGACTTCAACGTTAGCCTTGGTGACCAAAGTCAACAAGTTCTCGGAGGAGATTTCGACCTCAGCGTCAGCCAAGATCAAGGCGGCGTATGATAAACTGGTTTCAATAGACATTACTAGAATTAATCACTTTAAGCGTTAGGCAGACTAGTTCTTAGTTGAAGATTTGAAAAATTTTCTGTGCGTTGATTATGGACGAGGGCTGCTGCCCTAATCAGGTGACCAAAGTTAATGAGGTGGTAAAAAGGAGCGGCGGCGAAAAGCAGTCACGAAATAATAAACACGTATCAGGAAGGGGGTGTTTCAAGAGGTGAGAGATAGGAGATGTTAGGAACTGGTGGAGGAGGGTGGTGCAGAGAACAGGAGAACCGGATTGGGACATGACGACCGGGATTGGGATAGGAGAACAGGGGTAGACTTGAGGAATGTTATTTATAGCACCATAAACAGTTGCTGTGGGTAGATTCAGGGACGCACAATCTCCTGATAGAAGAGGCGTCATTTCCCAAAAGGGAATATTTCTTACTATAATCAGTGACTTGCATGATATACGGCGCTCCAAACCGCAGTTGACATAAAAGGGTGAAATTCCGCACATTTGTGGATAACCATGTTGATTTTTTGGGTGCTGTTGATAGCAGCTATTAGTGGAGGATACGGTATTCCTATTGTGAAGAGGAATTGGGACTACAGTAGCGACCAAATCCTCGGTGTTAATCTTGGGGGATGGTTTGTTCTCGAACCTTTTATCACTCCTTCCTTATTCGATGCCTTTGGTGATAGTAACATTCCCGTAGATGAGTATGATTACTGTCAGCAGCTTGGAAAAGATGAGGCGAAAACCCGCTTAGAAAAACATTGGAGCTCGTGGTTTACCGAGGACGATTTTAAAGCCATTAAACAGGCGGGACTCAACGCCGTTCGTATTCCTATTGGATACTGGGCGTTCAAAATGTATGACTATGACCCTTATGTCAGCGGTCAACAGAAGTATATCAGCAAGGCCCTCCAGTGGGCAAGAAACAACGATCTCAAGGTCTGGCTCGACTTGCATGGAGCTGCAGGGTCCCAAAATGGATTCGATAATTCAGGATTAAGAGACCACTTGGAGTTTCTTACTAATCAGTACAACACCGCCATGACATCCGATGCCTTGGGCATTATGATTGACAAGTATGGTGGTGACGACTACGCTGATGTCGTCATCGGTATAGAGCTTCTTAATGAACCTCTTGGTCCTGCCCTTGATACGGACGGCCTCAAGTCTTATTTACTGAGTGGTTATCTGCAGGTGCGTGACAAGGGCTCGCAAACCGTGGTAATTCAGGATGCATTTGAGCCCCTAGGATACTGGGACGACTTTCTTGCGTATGGTAGTGATGCATGGGGGGTGTTAATAGACCATCACCACTACCAAGTGTTTTCTGCTGGGGAATTGCAGAGAAGTATGGATGACCATATTAGCACTGCATGTCTGCAGGGGTCTCAGCAGAAGTCAGAAGGCCATTGGAATGTTGTTGGAGAATTTTCAGCAGCATTGACCGATTGTGCTAGATGGCTTAATGGAGTGGGTCGTGGTGCTAGATGGTCGGGAGATTATGATAATTCGCCATACATCAACTCATGTGATTCCTTCACTGATTACAGTAATTTCCCAGACTGGCAGAAGGTTAACACCCGTAAGTATGTCGAGGCACAACTTGATGCTTATTCCACCACCCAGGGCTGGTTCTTCTGGACTTGGAAAACTGAAAATGCCATCGAATGGGACTTGAGTAAGTTGATCAAGCACGAGCTCTTCCCCCAGCCCATCTCCGACAGATGGTATCCAAACCAGTGTAATTATTAGAGGGCCCTTAGGGCCCAGTAGACGCTTCCCTGGAATCTCGTGCCGAGTTCAACGCCCTATAGGCCCTATAGGGTCCACTTGCCCTGCATCTACCATGCGGGAACCACACCAATCTGCAGGAAACTCGAGCTTGTGCAGGAGACGCGCATAATTACCTCATGATTAGCCTATGATTAGCGCATTTCAGTGGGGCATGCAATTAATAAACATATTAATTAATTTCGTAGAGTAACCGCGTCCGCGCCAATTCTAGGCTCGCCGCACACCCGCGCTAACGGGATGCGGTGATGTGGCTGCTTGGCATAACGGGCAGGGTTCGGGTGCTGTGCAGCCAGTCCGCAGGTAAACGACGCAGGTAAACAACGCAGGTAAACAACGCAGGTAAACAACGCAGGTAAACAACGCAGGTAAACAACGAGGTAAACAACGCAGACACGCTTGCTTTAACGGGCAGTTGCTAGGATGGGAACAACCAGGAGGCGGAGGTTACGAGCTGGCGGGGCCAGCGGGCCAGCAGTTGACTACACCTGCGCTTGCGCTGCCCCACGCACGACTCTCCCCATTGCCTACGCTCGCCCTACTCGCACGACTCGCACCACTCGCACCACTCGCACCACTGCTCTCGCCCTACTCTCGCACGGCTCTCTAACCATTCTCGCCCACGCTCGCACCACTCTATTCTCATCCTACGCTCGCCCTACGCTCGCACCACTCGCCCTACGCTCGCACCGCTCGCCCCATCGCCATCGCCATCGCTTCTCACTCCTTCAGCACTCCTTCCATCTCAGCCATGGAACCACATACATCCCTATACCCACTACGTATGGCTGCGCTACGTATGGCTGCGCTACGTATGGCTGCACTCCGTAGTGCCGCACCCCGTGTGGCAAGGCCCCTTATGGCTACACCCCTTATGGCCACACCCCGTCCCATGGGTCGCATACCCACACCGTCGCTGCCATTGTCACTGTCCAGGGCCAGGCCCTTCTCGTTCCCACGGCCATTCACTGCCAGTGCTAGATCACACAAGAGGCCAGATATCAGCAGCCCTCCACATGATCCACAGCCCCAGCAGCCCCAGCAGCCGCCTGCTGGCCCACCGCATCACACCGCCAGTCTGCACACCGCCAGTCTGCGCACCGCCAGCGATCGCGCGCCAGGCGCTAACTCCGGGTCCAGTACCGCTAACTCCGGGTCCAGTCGTGGCGGGCTTCTTCTCAGCATGCTCAACCGTACAGAGTCGGTTCTATCCTCCATCAAGCACATCCTCAAGCGACTGCAGCGGCCGTTCAACACCGACGACTACCTGGCATTCTTCCTGTGGATTCTCGTGCTGAATGTGCTTCTCATCGCCCTAGCTACCACCACATTCGTCTCTCTAGTCATCTACACCTTCAACTCGCTCTTTGCCCAGGAGTTTGTGGCCCAGAAGTTGGGTGAATTCCTCACCAAGAACTCCAAGTTGAGCGTGGTGTTCGAGAAGGCCATCGTCCCCGGCTGGCGGGACGGCAAAATCTGCTTCAATGGCGTGGTGGTGTCCCGCAGGCCCAGGCAGACCCAGCGCTTCGTCAAGGCTCTGGGCCCGCTCGCCCTGGACGCACCGCCGCTGGACGCACCGCCGCTGGACCTAAATTCGCACCCGCTGGACCTAAATTCGCACCCGCTGGACCCAGCTTCGCACCCGCTGGACCCAGCTTCGCACCCGCTGGACCCAGCTTCGCACCCGCTGGACCTGGACGTGGCGGTGGACGACGGTAACTACACCCAGTACGATCTCACCATCGACGAGGTCACCCTTACGCTCCTGTTCTCCAAGTGGGTGAACGGGCGGGGGTTCGTAGACACTCTTGAGATGAAGGGGGTACGTGGGGTGGTGGACCGGACCCACGTACGGTGGGACCCGGACGACCTGGCCACCAACTATAAGAATGTCTACCAGCCGGGGGACTTTGAGATCGATGATTTCAAGGTCAGCGATGTCTCGTTCACTCTCCTTCAGCCAGATGGGTTCCGTCCGTTCGAGGTAGAGCTCTACAGTCTTAACTGCAGTCAGCTACGGAAACACTGGTTGTTCTACGACTTATTGAACGCCAATAACATCAATGGTTCGTACGATGGAGCGCTTTTCACCATCCACCGCACTAAAAGTAGCGACAAACGGGTCCAGAGGCTCCGTATCGACTCTCTCAGTGTAGATCACTTGAACAGAGGCCTCGAGGGTCCTTTTGGTTGGATCAGCAGGGGTAGAGTGGACATGTTGGGTGAACTACAAGTGCCCAAGCAGCCTCGCTGGTGGGAAAAAATTAGCACCAGCGGACCTAATTTCAGCACCAGTGGACCTAGCTCTACCACCAGCGCGCCCAGCTCTACCACCAGTGGGCCTGGCTCCGCCACCGACACCAGCGCTAATGGACCTAATTCGGTCCGCCTCGACCTAGCACTCCGGCTCCACCACGTCAGAGCCCTGGTCCCATTCCAGGCGCCCGAGCTTTCCTACATCAACTATGCGCTCATTGCACCCATCGTGGGCTACATCAACTCACACAACACCTACATAGAGATCCAGAACCAGGTGGTCAAGCCGCTCTCGGACTTTGCAGGTTCGTGGACGGTGTACGACTCGTTGCTTATGGACGACATCTCGCTCGAGGTGTACGACAACTTCGCCAAGTACGTGGCGGACGAGGAGAGGAGAGGCGCTCGGATGAAGCGGGTTGTCTTCTGGAGTGTCCAGGCGTTGGTGCAGGTGTTGGTGAGCTTGATGGTGTAGCGCCGCGAGAGCGCCTCGCCAGCGCTGCGAGCACCTCCACCACCAGGCCACGGTGCCGCACCGCGCCCTCAGCACACCTACAGTACCGACACAGTACCGTCGCAGTACCGACACAGGACCGACACAGGACCTACACGGGACCTACACAGTACCTACATAGCACGCCTACATAGCACAATGTAAATAGTATATTCTACATACCAGATATAGTCATACAGCTGCCTCTAGCAGACCTAGCGATATATCGGTGTAGCTTCGCACCGCGGAACCTCGCCCGCCGGACCTATTCTCGCCCGCTGGACCTATCGCCGCCCACGTCGCTCCGCTCATTACATCCGCAACACCAACGCCAACAACGCTACGTAGCACGCCAAGCTCACCGCCGTAAGCATAACCACACTGCGGCCACTGGTCACATACTTTTCCCGGTCATACGTCAAGTGCCGTGTCTTGTAAATCCCGATGCAAAACACCGCCAACGCATACGCCGTGTACACCGTGCCTAGCGGAAGAAACTCTGCGCTGAACAACTTGATGATAAGCATGGAGAAGGCGAGAGCACCCACCGTGGTCCTGGTGTAGGCGCCCTCGTACGTGCGCTGGTGCGCCCGAATGTCGAGCTTGTGCCCGTTGGGCATGGTTGTGATGCTGTCTCTCTGTCGTACCATACTGCTGAAAGCCGCTGCTCCTAACTTCTCGCGCTATTCTACCCACCGCACGTCCTAACTTACCCACCGCTCGCGCTGTTCTACCCACCGCACGTCCTAACTTACTCACCGCGCGCTCTAACTTACTCACCGCTCGCTCTAACTTACTCACCGCACGTCCCAACTTACCCACCGCTCGCACCGCCCGGACCAAATCGCACTGCTGTAACCTACTAGCTAATGCCACCCAAGAAGTACCTCGTCACCCTTAAAGTACCCTCCAAGCATCTAGGGCAGCTCCCCCTGTTCGCCAAGCCCCAGAAGACCCCTGCGGCCAAAGTAGCTAAGAAAAAGGCCCAGAACTCGCCCCAGCCGCTGGACCTAGCATCATCCAACGGTAACAACTATAAGATCAATAGTGGGCTTAAGGAGAGTTCCACGTCCGGGTTGGTGATGAATACCAACATAAACGCCCGCTTGGACAAGAGCGGAAAGCCTGTGAGGAAGTGGAAGAAGGGCAAGTTTGCGTTCAAGACTTTTAGTGGCTATAGAGTGAACTTTGCCCAGTGGACAGCGTAGTAGCGGTGATTGGTGTAGCGGAAGCCGCTGCAGAGCAGCGGCTGCAGAGCAGCGGATCTGTTAGATGCAAGTTGTAATGAGCTTGTAGAGTTAGATAGTTAATATAGGAAGACTTGACAGATGCCGCTGGTACTGGAATTGAGGCCGCTGGCGCGGAATTAGGTCGTTCGGCTTTAGCGTAGACCCACCATTTCACCGCACCGCACCCCTGCACCGCCGCTGGACCTGGGAGATTTGCGCGGCCGCTATGCTCATCTCATGAATATAAGAACAGCGGCCCAGAATGCTGCCAGGATCCTGGCCAAGCAGCAGCTCTACGTCCTCGATAAGAGCTCGCCAGGTAGCATATTCTTCCTTCCCCATGGCGCCCGGGTGTTCAACAAACTCATGCAGTTCATGAGGCACCAGCAGTTGCGCCATGGCTTCCAAGAGGTAGTGACACCGTTGATCTACAAGACCGATTTGTGGCGGAAGTCGGGCCATTGGCAGAAGTACAGGGAGGACATGTTCGCTGTAACCTCAGCGGGCTCTTCCGCTGGTTCTTCGAGCTCTTCCGCTGGTTCTACGAGCTCTTCCGCTGGTTCTACGAGCTCTTCCGCTGGTTCTACGAGTTCCGCTGCGGACGCCGACACTGCAAGTTCCGCTGCGGAGGCCCACACGAGTTCCGACCTCAGCTGCGCCGACATTTCCAACGGTGTCGATGCCCACGGCGCCGCCGACACATACGGACTCAAGCCAATGAACTGCCCGGGGCACTGTGTGCTCTACCTGCATGTCCCCCATTCGTACGCTGACCTCCCCGTGCGTTATAGCGATTTCTCTTCGCTCCACCGTAACGAGGCTTCTGGGGCTCTTGCAGGACTAACCCGACTCAGAAGATTCCACCAGGACGATGGGCACATTTTTTGTGCTCCAGGTCAAATCGACCTGGAAATTAGGTCGACGCTCGCGCTAATTAAGTCGACCTACGCGGTATTCAACCTACCAAAGGTACAATTTAGTTTATCAACTCGCCCCGAGTCGTACATTGGTGAGTTATCTAGTTGGGATGCTGCTGAAAAGACGCTTAGAGATATACTAGATCAAACCGAACCAGAGTGGACCCTTAAAGAAGGTGATGGTGCCTTTTATGGACCTAAGATCGATGTTATGGTCACTGATGGTTTAGATAAGACTCACCAAATAGGTACGATTCAATTAGACTTCAATCTTCCTCAGCGCTTCCAACTAGAGTATGTAGGCCCTGACGGAACTAACCATCGTCCTCTCATGATCCATAGAGCTGTTTTCGGGTCCATTGAGAGGTTTCTAGGCATCCTTATAGATCATTACCAAGGTAAATGGCCCTTCTGGATGAACCCACGCCAATGTTTGATAGTACCTGTCAGCGACAAGCATGCGGAATACGCCCAGACTATCCAGCGCCATCTTCGAGGTGATATAGTGGGCTCCGCAGACACCTCCGACGCTGTAGCACCCTTGACTGGAGAGCATTTTGATGTAGATATAGACAGTCGGAGCGAACCTGTGGGCCTGCGGGTACGTGAAGCGGTCGGAAAAGGCTATAGCTACATAGTTTTGGTCGGAGATAAAGAAGCAGAGCTGCAGACGGTAGCGGTAAGGACCAGAGATAGTCGGAAGGTATCAACGATGACTGTGGAGGGGTTGTATGAACAGTTTCGGGCTGATGTTAGGCAGTATAAATAGGACGTGCATGCATGTGCATGCGTATGCATGCGTGAAGGTGTATGGTGCATGAGTGTGGTGCGTGGGTGTGGTGCATGGATATGGTGCATGATGCATGATGCATGTCTGCATGAAATGCGTCAATTGTAAATAGAAATAGACGAGAGCTCCCTCTCTCCCTACTCTTTTGTCCTATATTTCTCTACTTACTTCGTCTCTTCCCCAGTCTTTGTTACTCTACTTATTCTACTTACTCTGCTTCCACTCTCTTCTCTCGTGCTCTTGGCTCCTCTCTGGCTTCTCTCCCGCTCGAAGCTACAAATACCCCCCCTTCTGGAGCGTCCGCTCCAAGCTGACCCACACGTCGTTCACAACCATCTTGTCCCTGAACCGCTTCTCCTTGTCCACAAATACCTTCTGCACGTTCCACTCGTCCACGGTCCGAGGAACAACGTCGCCATTATATCCAATGTAGTAGCCTGGGTACTTCAGGAACAATAGCTCCGGGTTACTATACTTATACTTGCTGAATTGCCAGGCCTGACCAGTGGTAAATACTGCCACAACCCTATCCCAGTAATCAGGTCTTGTGAACGAGTCCACGTTATCTACAACAAGTAGCCTTACGCCTTTATGATTGATGGTGATGGCATTTTCCTTGGTCTTCTCCACTTTTAATGGGTCTACGAACTCCGAGTCTTCCAAGAATTTTCTGATGTTACTCAAGCTCAATAAGGCAGAAGACAGTGGCGAAAGGAGTACAATTGGAGTCTTGGTACTCTTCTTTCTCTCGACTTTTTTCTTCTTATTTAATTGTTCAATCATCTTCTTACCATCTTTTATTAAGCCGCCAAACTCGAGATTTTTTGATCCATGAAGAATATCGTTATGATCAACACTCTCTTGTTCGTATTCCCGTTTGTTTCCCGTGGTTGTAGCATCTTTTATATCCGATTTTTCTTCATTACTTTCAATGAGAAACTTACAGCTATCACTAGCTCCTTTTAGCCAAGTGTTTAATTCTGTTCGGACAAGAAACTTGAAGTCTTTAATACCTTTCTCCTGACACTTTTTCTTATAATCTACGATACTTAATTGTTCATTTATAAAGCAAAATAATACTGGAGTTAAAATCTCTGGATTTTTGGGAGATTGTTCGAAAAAGTCGGTTTTTTCATTTAAATCGAATTTTTTTTCACCGATTTCAA
Organism: Yamadazyma scolyti; assembly: GCA_003707025.2. NCBI lineage: Eukaryota > Fungi > Ascomycota > Pichiomycetes > Serinales > Debaryomycetaceae > Yamadazyma > Yamadazyma scolyti. The sequence continues at coordinate 5,585 of PPMW02000044.1, read as the reverse complement.
CTTTATCAGCTTCACTTATGTCATCTACCACTTTTTCCCCGTTTTTTAGGACCAATTTACTATGTTTTAATCCTTCTTTTATATCGATTAACTTCATCGTCGAGATTAAAAATTTCGCGATTTTCTTTACCTTTAGAAGCTGGTGATTACATCTAATAACATTTGTAGTAGAGCTGTTGAGACTCCCAAAATAGCACCATTGAAATTGGCATAGTCAATAGATCAGATTGACAACTTTCAAAATTTCAAAAGGATGAATTTAAGTGATATTACATCCCAATCAACTATAACCCTTAATAAAGCAAAAGAATTATGTTCAACAGCAGAAACATCACTTTCTAACCTTCTGTATTCAGTAATAGATGTTTCCCAGCGTCTAGAATCACTAAATACATCCATCACCCAACTTTCCCGGCTTCAATCGCTTCTAAATTCATATATTAATTATATTGAAAAAATCATCAATTTATATAGTAAAAATGTCGGGGATGACATTATTGCGCTTGAAGCTAGTGAAGCAAAATTGCAAACCATGATTGAAAAACTCAAAAAAACGGCCATACCATCATATTTAGCTAATGAAAATCATCTAGTGGACTTTATTTCCGAAGAAATCCCTAACTTATTGAGCAATATCCACATTTTGAAAAAGAATGTCGCAGTGACCACGACATTTCTTCAAAAGAGTTTGAAAGAAACGGTAAGTACACCTTTTTTTCAAATATTAGATAAGAAATATCAAGAATTTATGGGATTGTACGAAGATCTTATGATTGAAAACCATCATAATAACATTCAGATCATCATTGATGAAAATGAGGCTTTAGAGAAGGAGTTAGTTTCTTTACTTTCTATGTTAACGCACCACTATGACCAGTGCCATTCTGTGCAGACACAGCATCAAGAAGTTCCTCCCCATGAACTCGAGCTCCTCTACAACGACTCGCTCGAGTCCAAGACCGTTCTCCACGACCTCCAGTCCATCTACCACCTCATCATCTCTAATGAAGTCAGAGGTAAAAAGATCTACGTCTCGCTAGTGTCTAAAATCGAGTCTATATGCAAGGAAACTCGTAAATATAGTAAGCAGGGCTTCAAATTTAAGAGTATCAATATGTTTCAAATCATTATATTATTACATAAGATCGAACAATTAGGGTATAGGAAGATATGTGGAGAATATAAGGATAGTATTGATGAGTTGACGGGTCATTATATCAAGTTTTACGACCTGTATATGGAGTATCTTCGAGAGATGTACTATGAGCATATGAAGTTCCCCCAGATATTCCTTACAAAGGTAAACGGGTTCCTTCAGGAGATGGAGCAGTTGAAGGCGACGGAGACACTGCGTCGAGAGGCGTGGATGCGGCGGCATGGAAAGTTTATTCCGTCGGTATTGCAGCTCGACCCGCCGCCGGAGATTGTCGAGGTGACGAGCTCGGTGACGTCGGAGGAGGGGTTGGTGAAGGAGATCCAACAGATAATCGAGCAGCACAGCACCAGTTGAGTCGGGCGCAGTTGTCGAGCTTGCGAGACTGCTGCTGTGTTGCCTCTAGTGCTGTCAGTCGGCCTGCTGCCTGCTATCTGTCTGCCTGCTATCTGTCTGCCTGCTGCCTGCTGCCTGCTGCCTGCTGCCTGCCCCACTTCCATACATATTGCACGTTCCCCCATACCTTTGTAGCTCCACTCTCCCCACTCTCCCTAAATTCCTCCAAATTTTACACACACCCTCCCACTGTCCCCCTATCCCCCCTGCAGTCTCCTCTCTTCCCCTATCCCCTTCAATCTCCTCTCTTTCGCCCATTCTCCCTCAATTTGCACCCAGTTCCCACAATTCTCCCCCGTTCTCCTCCGTTCTTTCACCAAATTCCCCCAAATTTCACACACACTATCCCACAGTCTTCCTCTATCTCCTCCCTTTTTCCCAGCTCTCAATGCTTCCCCCCTTCCACACCAACCCAACCTCAACCTCCCCACCTCATCATCGCGAATTCTGCTCTTTTAATGAACTTCATCAAAGCATCAACCGCCCCACAGCCGCCCAAGGAGTCCTCGTCTGATGCCCAAACTTCTACCACACCCCCAGCCAACCATCAACACCCACATGTCAGCTTTTCCGGTCCTCAAACGACCTCCAGCGCCCATACTACCGACTCAGACAGAAGTAGTGCTAATAATGCATCATCAAGTCTATTGAATAACTACGGTATAGGAGCTAAGCTCATGCTACAAATGGGCTATACGCCCGGAACAGCACTCGGAGATGGCGGACTAATCACTCCTATTGAGACCAAAGCATTACCGGCGAATGTAGGAATAGGTGCAACAACTGAACCATCTACCAGTAAAAGACCCAAAAACACCCTTAATGAAGTGTATGAACTCATGGAGCAACTATCAGTTCAAGGAGTCGATATTCCCCACTCTATTGGTGGTTCTTCCGACTTGTTAGCTCCGAAACTCCGGGAGTTAAGTGATATAATCAGTTTTATAAGTACCCAAGAGAAGTCGATTCTATTGGCCAATAAGGAGCTCCGAAGGACCATAGATGAGTGTGACAAGACTATTTTGTTACTATCAAGGATTCTTGAAGGATCTGATGACATTCCAGGCGACAATGTGCATACAAGACGACTTTTATATGCAAAATTACAACCCACGATTATTGAAGCTATTAGAGCCGAAGATGTGACAAGACTTGGACAGTTGAAAAGCCAGTTCAAAGGAGGAGAAGAATACTTTGAAGAAATGATGATATATGAGACTAAAAGGGTCATAAAACATGAGAACACTCTGATTTTGAAAATGTTTATTAATAGTGATATAATCGATAATAAGGATGAATTTATTACTGAAATACTTCAATCCATGAACTTTGAAGATGTCATTTCACGTGGATTTACCTCCCTTAAGACCTCACCGTTATACATAATCGATTATATAAGTTTAGCACCAAATTCCCAAATATTTCACTCAATTATAAAACAAATATTTGATAGGTACCTTGACATTCTAAGTGTTGAAATAGACTACGAAGAGGTGCAAGAAACCTTATGTCGAATTTGGATGGAGGTTTTCAAGCAATTTTTGGGAGCAGGAGTAAGAAATACATTCAGAATTAAGCTTTTTGAAAAAGTGTTGAAAAGTCAAGTTGATCTTGACGATAGATTGATATTAATGACCACAGATATATTTGATGATATTGATTTTGAAGTATTTGCAAGTTTCAAGGTCTTCAATCCCATATTTATACCGTTAGTTCAACAAGAACCTATCAAGAAATTTTCTCAATTTAAATTACTATATACGAAATTTCTGGGATTAATTGAAAGGTACCCTATACCAAAATTGGTATCAATAGTAAGCTGGTATTTCAACGTATTATTTAATCCAAACCCTGAGTTTCCATCGCTACAAATGAATGAGTTACCATCGGATATGTCATTGATGAGATTTATAAGGAACGAGAACTTGCAGTCTACAAGTAGTGTGACGTTCAAAGAGGTGGTGGAGCAGTTTTGTATTGCTAATGGCATCGTTTTCAAGCCGACGACGGAGGCACAGACGTACGAGTTTGAGCGGCTCAGAAGGGTGAAGGTGGTGTTGAAGCAGGACGTTCTTTGGTGGGAGGGCCAGCCGATCAGTCTTGAGCGGTTGGGTGAGCTTGTGTGAAGACACAGGCACAGTCAAGCTTCGAGGCTGTCTGACTGTTTCAATTTCTCGTGCTACTGACTGTCTGCTACTGACTGTCTGCTACTGACTGTCTGCTACTGACTGTCTGCTACTGACTGTCTGCTACTGACTGTCTGCTACTGACTGTCTGCTACTGACTGTCTGCTACTGACTGTCTGCTACTGACTGTCTGCTACTGACTGTCTCTGTGTATTTAATGTATGGTTCATCGCATGGTACCTCATCGTCTCCTCTCTACTGCGTCGGAAGTGCTGTCTCTACACCGCTTCTCCAGACTCTCTAGTCTCTCACACGTCTCTCATCGCTCTACCGTCTCTCTATCCTGTCTCTGTGGACTGATGAGCTAACTGGTTTGCCTGTCTCTGCCTCTATCTCTCTTTGTGCCATCAGTAACTCGCTAGAAGACCAGAGGAACGTGGACGTGGCTGCATGCACTCTCTGGATGGCTGGTGTCTAGACTGAAATGTGGGGTCAAATGTGGGGTGAACTCTGACATTGCGTCATCTCATCTCATCGCTCATCTCATCGCTCATCTCGTCTCTCGTCTCTCAAGAGGTAGTGAAACCCGGCCCCCTCACCTAACTCCCTCTCACGCAGTTCTCTCGCCTACTCTCTCACGCAGCTCTCTCTGTCGCTTCTCACTCCGCTCGAAGCTCCAACGACCAATAAAATTTTTAATGTTCAGACAACTTCGGAATTTGAATGCTAAGATAAATCGGATTGGCGATGAAGGGAGTAGAGAAAGTAGGATTGTGTTGGGGAGTGTTAGGAAGGTAGGAGGCGCTTCGGTGATTGCAGTGGTGTGTTCATTGATATGGGCGTCCAGTATGGGAGAAGTTAAAGAGGAGCCTGTGGAAGTGGACTTGAGGGATGTGCGGCTATAGAGCTGCAGTAGTCGGCAATAGTCGACAGTAGTGTGACTATTTCAGGCTGTTGTTGTATGTCAGTAGCCGTTGCTGGATGTCTGTGTATGCTATGTGTGTATTTAATGGTTACGTTAGCTCATCGCTCACTCTCTGCTCTCACTCTCGCTACGCTCGCACCACACTCTCGCCACGCTGGCACCGCGCTCGCACCGCTCTCGCCACTTCTCACTACGTTCGAAGTGTGTCGAAGAAAAAGTGAAAAATGTTCAGACTGTTGCCACGCTACACCCCACTATTCCTCGGGTCCACTGCTGCTATTGCCTTCACCTCCTACCGCTCCGTCTGGAACGACTCCAAGCCTTCCAGACCGGCCGAGCCCGCTGCGTCCTCGGAGCCCAAAGAAGATGACTACTCTGGAGCTGCTTATAACCCCATCACTGGAGAAATCAACTGGGACTGTCCTTGCTTGGGAGGCATGGCCCACGGACCCTGTGGAGAGGAGTTCAAAGAGGCCTTTGCCTGCTTCGTCTACTCCGAGACAGAGCCCAAAGGCATCGACTGCATCAAGAAGTTTGAAGCCATGAGACTGTGCTTCAGAAGGTACCCCGAGCACTACAAGGAGCAGCTCGACGACGAGGCCGCCATGGAGGAACTGGCTCCCGAGTCTCCTGTTGCTGCAGAGACCCCTGTTGCTACAGAGACCGCTGTTGCTGCTACAAAGACTGCTACTGCTGAGTCATCTGAGACATCTGAGACATCTGCTGAGTCAGCAATTGTCACTGTCGATGTCCCACCACCAGCGGTCCCAGCTGAGTCACCAGTGGCACCAGAGTCCCAGGACCCTAAGTAGAGACGTCTGACGTCACCAGACGCGTAGAGTCACGGCCCATTGGACCTACAGACGATCATGTATATACACTATGGCTACTACACACGCTGTCTCTGTCTCTGTCTCTGTCTCTGTCTCTGTCTCTGTCTCTGTCTCTGTCTCTGTCTCTGTCTCTGTCTCTGTCTCTGTCTCTG
>PPMW02000043.1:0-42646 GCA_003707025.2 Yamadazyma scolyti | reverse complement strand
AGGCTCAGGCTCAGGCTCAGGCTCAGGCTCAGGCTCAGGCTCAGGCTCAGGCTCAGGCTCAGGCTCAGGCTCAGGCTCAGGCTCAGGCTCAGGCTCAGGCTCAGGCTCAGGCTCAGGTGGCAGTGGTATGTCCAGTGTCAGTGGAGGACCAGGCAGTCCAGAAGTGTCAACCTACGAAGGCAATGGTGCCAAACCTGTTGTTGCTCTTGTGTCTGTTCTTTTATCAGCCTTCTTATGTATTTAATTCTCCATAATTTTATATCATGATGTTTTGGGATTTTTTATTTCTTCAGTGACCTTTTATTTCGTTATCAATTTACGTATCCTTCTTTGATCATATCTATCCTCTTATCTTACGATTCTTCTCCAGATGAAATTCCGCACATGCCATAAAGAAGTTACTATGCGGGTGTTATGGCCTGGATGGGCCAGAAGTTGTGAGTCTCAGGAGATACCAATGACTAGCGCAGACGCTGGTTAGAGCTACTGGTTAGAGCTACTGGTTAGAGCTACTGGTTAGTAGAGGCTCGGGCACAGCAAGTAACCAGGATCACATCGGGAGAGATGAGTGCCAGAGATGAGTGCCAGAGATGGGTGCCAGAGATGGGTGCCAGAGATGGGTGCCAGAGATGGGTGCCAGAGATGAGTATATATGAACTATTGATACTAAGGATAACACTTGCGAAATTAGCAACCCATAGACCTGTGGGCCAGCCCTGTTGGAGTAATGGGTTTACATGGTCATTTTATGGATAATTATGCCGAGTATCAAACACGACAATCCAATAAATAAGTGATTATGTTGGTACCGGAGATCATTATCAGGGTCATAGTTATCGGCATCCTTATCGGCGGGTATAATTTTGAACGGGAGTCCACTTTGTTGATCTTCTTCTTTATATTCAGATGGTTGCTGTTGAGAACTCAGCGACTCCATTGGCTCCTGTGGTGCAATTGCCTGCGACGGCTCCTTGTCGAGCTGCAAATCGTCATACTCTTTATCCTCTTGGTTCTTCATTAACTCGGTGTATTTCTTATTGATTGTCAGTTTTTCGTTCTTAAGTATGAAAATTTTCTCCTCCAACTTTTTCATTTTCTTAGCAGTCTCATCTTTAACGGTGATGAGATCAGCCCGTAACTTTTCATTAGAGATACGTTCAGTGGAGATGGTGGAGTTGAGATCATTGAACTTGGATTTGAACTCCTTTTCCAAGTACTTACGATTGAGATCATCCACGTTATGACAGTAAGAATCAATGAATTCTTGTATTAATGCGAGCGATTGATTTTGCTGTTTAATTTTAGTAGCAGCCTTTATAAGTAGAGTGATTGAAGTCTCTAACCGAGAACTTGTAGCAGTGCCACTATTCTTGAAGATTCCATTATTTGCTCTTGTATAAAGTCCTAAAAGACTATCTTCTGTATCAGGATTTAAATCACTGAATAATGCTGATTCAAATGGGTCTTTTTCTGACTGGTTAATTTTATTGAATAAGTCTTGAATCTGTTGATAATACTTATATTCAATGGAATCAACAGATGCAGGCGTTGAAGAAGCCATTAGATCATTCATAATATTGATATTCTCTATCTTACAACTTATTTGTTTATGGTTTATACCTACTTGAATATTGAATCCAAAGCAAATATTATCACCGATTTTCACTTCTATAGGTTCAGTATCAAGTTTTTGATTATTTACATAGGTCCCATTAGATGATCCTAAATCTTTAAGCATCAATTTCCCTGTATCTGGATCAATATACATGGCTGCATGATTTCTACTCAACACTCTAGAATCAAAGAATCCATTGGTAACATCTGGTTTGATTTTAGTACCAGTAGGACGACCTAATTTTCTTGTTTCCGGGAAATATGGTATTGATATATGTTTATTAACAAACGTATCATTCAATGATACCAAAGAAACGAAATATTGTACTTTTTTCTTCCTATCTGGTTCTACATGCCTCTGTGGAACAAATTGTTCAATTGTAGGTTGTAGAACCACCTGACTCTGTGAGTTGGATCTACGACGCCCACTAGCTCTCGAAGACTCCTGTGATCCTTGGGAGGCTTGTGACCCCCGAGACGACGTCTCCTGGTCCAAATTGATATCTAAATGTATGGGAATGTCGGCACGACTCATGGCGATTCGTATAGAAAAATCACCGATCGCGGCTGATTCAGCGGCTGCCTGAAGTTGTCTGGCGCGACTGGCGATACAAATAAACATGACAACTGAGACCAAAACAAACGATATACTCTTCAGTTGTGTGACGTTGTTAAGCGAGAGTAACGACATACTTGCAAATAGTATTAGTAAAGTTGAAGGATGTACGCGGGATGTTCCTCGATTGAAAAAGGTGCTTAAAACAGAGCAGGTATTTGGGCTTGTAGCCGAGCTGGATTTGCAGCATTCAGTCAAGATACTTCAGGACGAATTGAACCCTAAGATTGAAACGTTGGTGAGTAGTTACAGGAAGGAGTTGGATAGATTGAAGCAGAGAAAAGTCAGCTTGAAGAAGAAAATAGGTCTTCAGGAATTACGGCTTCAATCGATTACTCCAAATAAGGCGCTTCCAGCAGACAGGCTTCTAAGACTTAATTTCATGAGGAATAAGAGGTCACGGTTAGAGAATAGTTTAGCTGCGTACAAGCTCCGTGTCCAAGACTAAGCAACTATATCTGGGAGCATCCCGTTCCCAATAGCTTCCGTAGGTTGAAGCTTTATTTTATGAGGATAACACACCGGTTGGAGAACTAGCTGTACATTCTCGGTGTCGAGACATGAGTGGGCGAGCCTGTGTCATATTTTTGGAGCCCATAAACCCCTCCGTAGGTCGTAACTCCATTTTAGAATCAGAGACTGGTAGGAGAACAGTTTAGCTACGTACGGGCAGTGAGGCTAGAATTGTGGAGATCACGTCCGGCAAGCACGACGAGGCGAGACATCCTTCAGAGGAGCTAATACAGAAGATAGTCCTTGGGAGCATTGTAGCCAGAAAACAATATGCGTACAGTGAGAGACACCTCAGATACCAGAGTGCGTTTTAAGTCATCGTCTTTCCCTAACTCACTATACATTCGCCATAGACGTCAGACGTGCAAAATCCAAGAACTTATCTCAGTTCATCTATGTATATTCTATATATGCGCTATGTACAACTCTCTTCACTCCGCCGTCTCTGGGGACATTTCACCACCATCCATGTGTTCGACCCGCTGCATATTCAAGTTCTTGGCAATCTCTTTCGAGTACAAGAATGCCACTTCCTTGAGGTCCAATTGAGCATCCGGCCTCATCTCCTTTATTGAAGTGGCCTTTTTTCCTTCTAATCCACACATGGTAAAAGTGTTCAAATACTTCAAATCAGACTTGACATTCAAGCCTATACCATAAGTGGTGATCCCCCGCTGAATATTTGTACCTACAGAAGCAATCTTAAGATCATCTTCTTGAACCCATACACCAGGGTTAGAGTTCAAAAAGGTGGGTAAATTATAGTTTTTGGACAAAAGGTCTTGGAGAGATTTCAAAAGAACAGCATCGACAAAACATTTAACAGTAAGATTACTGAATTTCTTAAGGTCAAGAATCAAATAAGCCACTAAATGACCTTCGCCATGCCAAGTAATATCACCACCACGTTCAAGTTGATGATATTCACATCCTAGCGACCGAAACCTTTGAATTTGGTCATTAAGGTCGTGTGCCTTCTTCACTTTTTTTCCTCCAGTATAGACATTATTAAATTCAAATGTAAGTAAAGTAGGATGAGGTTTCATCACCAAAATCTTATCTAAAAGTTCTTGTTCATATTCATTAACTGTGAATCCTTGTTTAGCTAACAGCACTTGATTTCTCTTGATTTTAGCTTCTATTTCCTTAAATGATAAATTTACATCCAAGATCTTCTGTTGAAATTTAGCACCTTGATCAAATGGAGTAATACCATCGAAATGGATATGTCTGAGAGTCTTGTAGTTTTCTATTAACGGTTCAAACTTGGTACATACAAACCTTTTGAGAGTGATTCCACGGCTATGTCTAGTCTTACAGGTCGGTTCAAACTTGATACTTCCAAACCTCCTAAATTGTGACATCAATGCGAAATAATTATTTCTTCTGGTGATAAGTGAAGTGGAATGAACAGCTTCATAGCCACGCCTAAATCAAAGGTTAAAGCGTCGGCTACCACATCCACATCAACGGTGTTTTATAGATCTATAGAAAAGAAGAAGGTACGACCTAAGAAACAGGATATTGACGAACAAATCAAATTACTCATAAGATTAAATTTACCTAAACGATATCAACAGATAGAAGGTGATAACATACTAAAATTACTTAATGAACATCTACCTAATCTATTACCAACGTCCAAATTCCCAGAGTTTAACTTTGAAATCCATATTTTTATAGCAAATCTTATAAATCGTTATATACTAACTTGGTACTATAAGTTGAATACCGATAACTTAGAGTTCATTACTAATGTTTATGATATAATATGTATATTCGTCAAAGATATATTTAAACGTATAGGGATTGCGTATAACTATGAAAATCTATTACCTCGTTTAGATGAATTTTGTGGGATATTGAATACTCAATTGACTAGTTTTATAGGTACCTCCACATTAAAGGTATTAGAGGATTATACTAATTTATGTCATAGTAAAAACATTATAGTTGAAGAAAAATCGTCATTAACAATCATTGGTGATTTCCTCAAAACTCAACACGTAGTGTTTGAAAATGATGAGTCAAAGCTTATATACCTTCGTGTGCTAGTTAAGAAGATACTTTTAACAGTTGATGGGTTGAATACTGAAATTGGGGTGAGATTCATTGATTTGGTAGTGGCTGATTTAGTATTGGTAAAAATTATTGATAAGCTTTCAAGTCCAGAATTTTTACTATCTATTATATATAAACTTGTATGTGTGATTAAGGAGAAACGATCAGTTAAACCTAAAGGTCCTTCGTGGAGAAGTAGAATCAAACATGCTCTTTCTAAAGGTTATAAAGACTTGAGTTACTTGTTTATTGCTAATGAAGCTTCAGAAAATTTCAATATTTCAGAAAGTCAAGCTTTTAGTCTTATAAACACTGTTATAGGACTAAGTCAAAGGAAACCATTATTATATGATATTGTGTCAAGAGTTTCGGGTATTGTTGTGTCCAATACCCTACTCAACAACAAGATCAATCTGATTTTCAAAAAGTTCTTTCTTAGAAGCTTAGTTCAATCGAGTCTTTTAGACGATAAGTCACTCTCCAAGGTAGCTAAGACCCTCATAGACATTGTGTTTGGTGGGGATAGGGAGGAGAACGGGGAGAAGGAAGAGAAGGAAGAGGTCACGGCGGATATGGTGGTTGATGGAATTTATGAGTTGGTAAAGGGAAATACCAGTTTTAGGCTTAAAGAGGAATCTGATCTGGATATCAGAAATAGTATAGAGAGGGTGGTCGAAGTGTTTGGCAATAGAGAAGTGAACGTTCTCTTGGTGATGAGGGTTTTGGATAATGTTGTCGCCAACCTCTACCCGGAGCTAGTTATCTAGTTCCACTACCGTCTTGGGACCATAATAAATACTCTCTTCTCTTTGTTCTTCTCTATTACTTTACAGTACCCTTCCTAAAGACCTCCTGGCTATTTCATCTCTACGTCGCTACTCGCTTCTCTTCTCTCTCACTCTGCTCACTACTTTCCTCCTCACTACTCTATCACTCTACCCTCTACATCGCTTCTCGCTATTCGAAGCTCTGCAAAAATATCATGAGTGCCATAGGAGACAAGGGAACCTACAGCTTCTTAGGCGAATTGATCGCCAATACAGTTCCAGAGAACACAGCCAAACTTGAGGTATTCACGTTCGGTAACTTGGAGCATTACGTCCGATATAAAGACCACATCAAGCCCTTGGAGAAGCTGGAAATTCGCAAGCTTATAAAACTTAGTATATGGGATATCATTAGTATACACGATGGAGGAAGCCTTCCATTGGATGAAGTATTGAATAATGCACTCCTAGTGGATGCATGCAAAGAAATAAGTGAGTCATTGGAGCTAATTCTATTGGAAATGAGTAATGATAGCATTGATATTACTATTGATGAACAAACGCAGACTATTGGAGTTCGTGGGGTATTAAAGTATAGAGATGTCTATGATGAGCGCTTATATAAGTTACAGGTGTTGGGTAAAAGTGAAGTGACGTCGTTAGATGACTGCAAAGAGGTGTTAAAGGCATGGAGTGCCACTATATCCAATGTAGCAGACACCGTGTGAACTGGAGGCCTAGCCTACAATCTAGGTCGTGGGTCGCATTGGTGGCTTCTCTCTCTGGTCCAAGCGCCATGATCGTTGTCGTACAGATATGTATTGAATAAATATTTAAGCCCTCCAGACTCTGGAAATGATGCTGGTGATGCCACCTTCCTTCTTCTCGAGTTCATAGACACCGTAGGCAGCAACCCCGGTTCCGAATGTCAATAAATAAAGGGCATAGTTGTGGTAGGCGCCATATACTCTCTTTGGAATATAATCGATGATACACGATTGGAAACCAATGTAACAATGGACCAACAAAAGTCCAGACAAAACAGAATCAACCAAAGTGCTGGCGCCTGTGATAAGAGGAACTGCGACAAATGGTGTGACTGCCAAAGCAACTGCTCTTTCACTGGTCCAATGAAGAGAACCATGACTCTTGGATGGAGGTGGTGGAACATAAGCATCATTGACAGTACCAACGATATAGCCCGGAGGTTGTGGAATCGTCTTGATACCTCTAATGAGGGATGGTCTGATGCAAGCGGAGCTGATAGATGCTGGTCTTAAGGCTCTGGTGGCCAATCCTAAACTGAGTCTACTTGAAATCATGATGTTCTATAAGGAATTTGCGATTACAGTTTGGGAGTTTTTTATTGGCTGCGAAATCCGGGGCCGGTTGTTCGAGCTTCGAGCTTCGAACGGAGTGAGAAGCGACGAAGGGGAGTAGATTAGATGACAAGAGAACGTATGGGTGACTCTGGTGTACTATATTTATTGTGTAGGCCAAAAAGTAGACCAGTAGACCAGTAGACCAGATAGTGGACTAGATGGTGGACTACATGAGAGATATTACACTAGAGTAGATAGTAAACTAGATAGTGGACTACGTGAGAGATATTACACTAGATTAGATAGTAAACAGATAGTGGACTACATAGTAGATTAGATAGTAGACTACATAGTGGACTATATTTATGGTGTAGACTAGATAGGGGACTAGGTGACTGAATAGTAGACTAGGTGTATGAGTGTACGGTAGTGTGCAAGTGAGTAATGGCAGGTTACTACTCCACTCAAGGACTGGTGACCCTACTCCTTGTCCTCGTCCTCAAACTCCTCGATTTCGAGAAGCCGTTTGGGGGGGCCTAGACGCTCAATGATCCCCTTTTCAAGCACCCCTAACGGCCCTTTATGGTAGATTATCTTGGCAAATCGATTAACGGTATTATCGTACCAGCTTTTATCGCTGTATTCGTATATCTTCAACTTCAGAAGGAGCTCCTTGCTTCTCTTCTCACCCGTCTTATTCCCCTGTTTCTCGTACATTATCACCAAGTTGTTGAGCACGTTGAGCAAGATCTCGTTAAGCTTCTTGTTGGTGGAATTGAGGTAGTATACCTGGTCTACAATTTCCTCATTCCATGAGATAGCATTTTTATAGTACCCTTTTGCCCACATAATCTCACTCACATGGCTCTTGATTTCATTGGATATCACAGTCAAATGCTCCTCATCACAATTGAATAGAGGGAAATTAGCCTGACTAAGGGTACCACTAGAAATATTTTCTTGAACTGATTGAATAACCTTTAAATTAGAAAGATACAATTTCAAGGCCCTTGAGAGATCATCAGCATTAGCCTCTTTAGCATAATCAAAGGCTAAATCATTCAAGCATGAGATTAACTCATCAGTAATTCTAGAATTAGGTTGAATATAAAAATTTTCATCTAATAAAATTGATGAAAATGTAGTTCTTATCATATTGATAGATTTCGTTAGTAAATGCACCTTTTCTTCAATATCAGGACTTAATTTAGCTAATAATCTACAACATTGAGATAATCTTTCAGCATCACCTAACCTGTAAAAAATAGTATCATCATTAATCAAATTTCGAAGTATTTCTACTGAAACATCTAATTCACCTTTAGCTAGTAAAGCTTTGGAATATCTAGCAACCATATCTATATAAAAATTAGCAAAATTAGTAGATTTTTTATTTACAAGAATATCTGAAGGAATAAGAGGCACTTTAAAGTATTCACTATCATTTATATCATTACAATCAATGATATCAATACCTTCATGTTTAGCTAATTCTATTAATAGTCTTCTGTAATGTTTTACAGCATAACGAGGACTAGTTAGAACTTCATCTTTATTTAGTGCCTTGACTGCCGTGATTTGGTCATTGATACTTAATTCAAATGGAATATTCTGTCTAGAATTAGCATCTTGATATAGAAAGTAAAGCAGGCCAAAGCATACGATCAAGCCTCCGATGTAAGCACCTCCAATGATATTAATTGTCATACCCCATCCTTTGATAGATGTAGCAACACCGGGTGATATACTGAGGGATCTTTTGGGTATTATAGTCCGTACTGGTCCTCTTAGTCCTCTTAGCCCTCTTAACATCGCGAGAATTTTGAGACTGTGATACTGCAATTGAAGTGATATTGAATTGAGGCTGCTGCTGGTGATACTCTTACGTGATTGAACTGTTGTTGTTACTACTGGTGAATCTGTTATCGTAATTGAGGTTATTCTGCTGATACTGCTACCTCTGATAGTTACTGTAACTGAACTGCTATTGAGCTATTGAGCTGTGCGGTTTCACTACTATTCTGTTATTGTAACTGAGGTGCAACTGTTACTGTAGTTGAGGTGTTACTGTTGCTGTTGCTGTTGCTGCGATGACCGGCCCTCGCTTTGTGGAGTGGCTCGTGGCAGACCCCAACTCCCCCCAGAAAAACTACCAGGTCAAGTCCGATAACCTCAGGCTCGTCTACCTATTCGGTGGCAGGTTGAGGTTCCTCCGAAAAATACCCATTAGCATTGTCACAGGCAGCATAATTCTCGTCTTAGGTATCCTATTCATTGCATTTGATGCTAGATGGGTGTGGTATCATGTAAGTCCTGGAGTTCTCATCATCTTTGCATATTTTTGGTTATTAACGTTTTTATTCTTCTTCAAAACTACTACTTCAGATCCTGGAATTGTGCCGAGTAATACTCATATACCATTCGATCTTAGACACTCGGATCAGCCCAACCCTCTAGAATATTTTAATACTATCCGGCTACCTTATTACAAGAAATATGGTGTATCAGTTAAATATTGTACTACATGTCATATATGGAGGCCTCCTAGAGCCAGTCATTGTGGTACCTGTAATGTGTGTATCATAAATCATGACCACCATTGTCGCTATATAAGTAATTGCGTTGGTATACGTAATTATAAGTATTTTCTATGGTTCATTCTAATGGGGGTAATTACATGTATAATGGCTGCAACTCTCTCACTTGTCAAAGTGTTTAAAAATGGCTCAATTTCACAGAACAAGGGCTCATTTATTACAGCTATATTATGTATAATAGCTTGGATTTATCCTCAGCTAGTATTAGGCTTACATTTATACTTGACATCCCAAAATATGACCACTCGAGAGTTCCTAAATAATGCCTGGCCAGATAAGACCTGGATCAATGTTTATGATACTAAAAGTATATTCAAGAATTTGTACATCAACTGGATTGGAAAATCCAGAGGGACTTCGTACTGGCGTCTTCGTGATGCTTACGTTCCTGGCGATATCCGGATGGAGGACTTGCCTCCACTCAGCTAGCAACATCAGGAGTGGATTCCAGCTGATGTCTAATATGTAATAATATGACATCTAATAGGTGTATCTCTTCTCTTCTCTTCTCTTCTCTTCTCTTCTCTTCTCTTCTCTTCTCTTCTCTTCTCTTATCTTCTCTTCTCTTATCTTCTCTTCTCTACTCTTCTACTAAACTAGTCGTGTCTGAATATTAGTTACATAATCACGTCTATCAAAAAGTGATAGATCGCGAAACTAGGACTTTATGAGTGCAATAGAGGAGATAAAAGATCAGGTAATTCGTCTCTTGGATAGGCCATTGGAGCCTCTATTGCCAAGAGAAGATCTTGGTAAATATTTAAATCGTCTGGATTTACAAATAGACTTGGACATGCGCCAAGAGCTCCAGCGAATATACCAATCATCAGATGTGGTAGATCATAAGTTTCAGTCCCAGTCCAAGTCTCTGTCTTACATAGCGTCATTCACTACAAGCATGACTGAGTATATTGATGAGGAAATTGACAAGTTAACGTTTAAGGTACCCAGTTTTTTCAAGGGTGAACTGAAAACAGTCAAGGACCCAGTGGTTCTCGATTTACCAGGTCATGTACGATATCTTGTTAAGCAAGATCTACCTCAATTACAGAAGCATATACCGCATGTTATCGAAGAATCGAAACAACCACACAGTATACCGTCATCATCTCCTATAGTTCTGCCACCACCGGTAGCTCGTGATCACATTAGACACGCTCCTGATCTCGTAAATCTGCGAGAAGGATCACAGACACCTCAGACACCACAGGCATCTCACGAGCTAGGGGCATCTCGCGAGCTACAGGCACCTTCTGAGACACGTGCATTTGCTGCAGCACAGGCATCTTCTGAAACAAGTTCATCTGTTGGAATACAAAAAGTTTATGAAAAGCAAGTAACATTTGCACCTCAGGAACAGGAGACTCATGTGGAGGAGATCCAGGATGAGGAGCCTCAGGAACAGGAGACTCATGTGGAGGAGATCCAGGATGAATATCCTCAGGAACAAGAGGCTCGTGTACATCCCCCCATGGAACCTTCTCCCACAGTGACTCAATATCGATGCATCTCTCCTAAAGCACCCCAAGCTGACTTCTACAGTTCAAGCCCGACTCCAAATCCTGACAATGGCCCCAAAGATTATGAGACCCTGAATATGTTACGATCGACGAACAAAAGACAAGCTGAATCATCTCCAAGCGTAGAGAAGAGACGACATGTGGAAAAGGATACCGGATTATCACTAGCTAAAACTGTGGATCTTTATGGTAGAGCACTCGAGTCCTTAAAAGGTACTAACGGGAATGAGCGTAATTATAATAATGCTTCCTTGGAAATTATCGACAGAATATTACTGGAGGGTTCGGAGAAAGAAGAAATACTCTCTGGATTAGGATCACTGATATTAGAGGAAACTCAAAAGATAGCCTGCAAATATCTAAGGCAGTATTGGCCAAACAGAAGTGACTTATCATTCGATATTTGGTTGCGGGAAGCTAATCGTTTGTTAACATGTGTTAAAATCTATAGCTTGATAGGGGCTATGAATAATTACCTGAGGCGATTCCTTTCGGAAGAGGACTTGACAATTGTATTTCATAAGATCGATGATTTTGTCAAAACCTGTCTAGAAGCCAAGACAAAAACGTTAAAGGCACGTCATCCCCGTATGATCATTGGTGAAGCCATAAACATTGTAGGAGTTATTGAGCATATCACCCAAAGCGTAGTATTGCCGGTTTCTCTTCGTATGTTCATATATCTGAATATGTTTTTATGGATTCAAGCCTTCGATTCTTTATCGAGCAAGTATGCATTAAAGTTGTTTTCACCCATAGTTATATCCGCAGCTAGAACCATTGTTATAGAACTGACAAAGCTCGATGACAAAGAGAAGGCGGTATTTTACTTTCATCAAGGTTTGACTATTGGTTCTCCTCACTCAAGGATATTTCGGTTAACTAGAGGTCAGAGCATTTCTCCTTACTGCTACATAGTTTTGGGTATTCTACAGAATTATCAAGGACAATGTCTTGATGAGGGCCGCATACATGTCCTTTCAGAATACCGGAAATCATGTATCCCTCTTGTGGAACTGATTGAAACTGCAATATCTTCAGTTACCGATGTAATCATGCAGCATAGGTACAGAACGATTAACATGGTAGCAATGATCCAGGACCTAGTGGTAGCATTACGAGACCCATCATATCCTGTTGCGCCTCAACTTTTGATCGCCATGATGCAAAAGCTCCAAAACTTGTTACTAACCAATAATCCAGACCCTTCTTTGATAGAATGTTACGGAAGACTTGTAGATGTAATATTTGACACTGTGCATGGTAATGAGTCTTTTGACTTAAGTAAAGACAACTTTGACGCTGAACTGTTCTTAGCAGTGATCAGGAATACTTTAGGTCTTTTAGGTAAACAAAAAATTTCAGAAGCATACAATACTCGAAAAGTTTTCATATGTTATAACTTTCATTACTTTCTTGAAAGATATCCCATAGATATGAAAAATCTCACTTTATATTCACCTGAAGTAATTCATGTCATTCAATTGCTTGAGAAACTATTGGATTCAAAATTTAGTAATACTGTCACTCCTACATGGGGCTCATATGATAGATATGTTTCTAGTGTTTTCAAGCCTCAATTAGTCAATATCTTATCATTCATTAACCTAATTGCCAAAGAGGGAAAAGGGCATAAAACAAAAGGTAAAGTTCTCGACATCATATCTAAGATGGGAAAAAGGTATCCTATGATGTTGCTATCAGTAGCCCAAAGTTCGGAATTCAGAAAACAGCTATCAAGTGAGACAGCTTCAATAAGGAACTCCTCCTACAAAGTTTTTTTGCAAATCCTACAAGCTTCTGGCAAAATTTCGGAATATTTTGATGTGATTATAAACGGATTACAAGATGATCAATTACTGGTTAGAAGAACTATCTATGGTCAGTTGAAAGACATTTATCCCAAAATCTCGAAAGAAAATAAAGTCAAGGTAATTGTCTCCTTACTAAAGACCCCAAGTGATGGTACCCGTGAAGGGGAGGACTTCTCGCATCATTTGGCATCAGCTCTATATGATGCTAACCAAAAGGACTTCTTAGAGTTGGTCGATGTACTAGCGCAAGCTATGCTGAGTGACCAATATCTCGACAGAATGTACCACTTCTTAGCGGGCGCAGATCCAGCAACGAAGAAGAATCCTGAATGGCTTGTATCTAGGCTTATCGAGGAAGCTGCTGCCCAAGATAACAACCCAATACTAGAAAGTTGCTTGAAGTTAGCAAGTATTCTTTTGTATCATCCTAAGGTTCTGTTACCTCCCGACAACTTACCCTTCCTACATAGTTATATAGTTGATGATACGTCTGGTATCGAATTTGGGTATGCCTTAGAGATCCTAAAGAATGGTTCACCTTATGTAAACTGTGATCCTTCGGTAATTGAGAAATTGAATTTGGTCTTAGTCTCAAGAGTATCCAAGATTGCAGTCAAGCATCTCCCCAGGTGTATTGAGGTAATAGACTTATTATGTGCCTTTCAAGGAGACAATACTAGATTGGCCAGTCTAACTATATCAGCATTAAGTCTTTTGACACCATATGTTCAAAAGATACAAAAACATGGTTGGGTACCTGAAAGTCAGAGTGATAAACGACTTTTATCCCTATTACATATCTTAGGATGTCTCACAGCTTATGCTAGAATCGAGAATCAGAAGAAACTATTCATAGATCATTCGTACCACTTCATGCAAAATGAAACAGTGACTAGTGTATTGCTTAAGTTTTTGTTGATATTTTGTAATGAAAGCTTCGATGAACATATAAGAGCTGTTAGTATTATGGGTATATTAAGAGTATGTTCCACTCATCTATCATTATATTACCAAAAACATATCACTAAGATACTTCAATATGAGCTAGATAATCTGCTTGATAATGCACATGTCAAGGAAGTAATCGTTAAATGCTTTCTAGAACTATTCAAGAAAGACGAGAAGTCTTTGGCTTATCTGCCAGTTGTTCCAAAATTCAATTCTGACCCAGAAACTACTATAGATGCAGTGTGTTGTGCAATCGCCCTGGATTATACTGATACGATAAGACATTTTTGCTTCGATAAGAATTCTACACTTGGTTTGCATGCTACGAAGTTTTGTCGGATTGTTACTGAGTCTAAGTATGTGGATCCTGGGAGGTGTCTGACTACGTTTTTGGCTCTACAAGCACGACCAAATTTACCAATAAGGAAGGTGGCAGCATTGGCTATAAGTAATAGTGAACCTGATTATGGTTTGTATTTTCCGCAGCTGTTCAATAAGGCTATAGATGAGGGATACCATTTAACTAAGAGTGGTGCAGGATTCATTCAAAGAATCTATTCAAAAATCAGTAGTTATAACTCAAAGACCATATTTGTCAAGAGTATTCCTAAATGCCTCAAATTCAGCCATGAAGCTACTACCAGGGAGCATGCGTTGTACGACAAAGATGTAGCCTCTTTCTTGGTTTCGGCTTTGGCCAGAGTTGAATTTGGCATATTGGAAGATGTATATATTGTTGCCAGTTCAATTCTTCGTTTTATTACTCGACATGAACTCGCTTTCTGTTCTTATGTGAGAAATATGTTGAGTCATGAGCTATGGAAAGTGGACATGACTGAGGTCATAACCACTTACGAAAAATCGGAAACTATTCAAATTTATATAAACTACCTTGAGTTCCTCATAAGGAAATATGGCTTGAACAAACAGGAATTGATGGAGTTCATAATAGGGGGGAAGTATGTGGAATTGAGGCAAAAACCCAAAGTTCTTATAGTCATGCCTTTCACACCTTATGTTGGATTATCTAACGAGGTGAAAAGTAACCTTGAAAAGGCAGAATTGGTTGGCCAAAGGGAAGATGTCAAGACTTTGGTATTTACTCTACATTCTCATATTGATCGTACCAAGCTCTTTTGTGAGAGTGACTAGAGCAAGTAGACTCGGATGTAAATGTATAAGTAATGTACAAAGGTAGGATTAGCTCAATGTGCAAAGGGCCCAATGTACTGTAGTGTTAAGATCAACTCTTCTTTTGCTTCGTTTTCTTACGATCTTTCTCCAACTTTGGAGGTGCCAAAGGATCCATTATTATAGAAAAACCGTTATTGAGCCTTAACCTGATTCTTGTACCATACTTTTCTCGTCTTTCTTTTTGTCGTTGGGATCTTAAAGTAGCTGGTGGTATGGTATATTCTTTCAATGGGTCTTTCTTCTTCAATGAATGCAGATGATATTTGATCTCTTGTTTCAAATCATCCAGACGTTTTTTCCAGTTCTGATACTGTAATAAGCGTTTCTCTATTTCCATTAATGCTAAATCATGTTTACGTAGAACTTCTTCAGTATTAGAGAGCTCATTCACTTTGACTATTGAAGGTAACAGTTTGATCCAAGTGGTTTGTTTGAGACTATGACGTTGGCTTTGTAAGGTTTCTACATCTGATAGTATCTTTAACTTATCATCATTAACCATACTTACTTCTCGTTTAGTCATAGTTTTATGGAAACTAGCGTATACTGAATCATCTAAAGGATCTGTACGAAATTTAGTTTTCCTGGGCAGTTCTTGACTCCCTTGTATAAATTTGACAGCCTTTGGGACCGTATTAGTGGGCAATTCTGAACCTGAACTATATTGATATAAATTTTGATCTGAAGTCTTTTTGCTTACATGAAAAGCCTTATTATTATATACATAAGGATCAATACCATCAAAGATCAATAAATTGGCATTGTTGGTCTTTTGTGGGGTTTTTGACCGTAGCGTCCTCGTAGGTTTTTGAGATTTGGTAGTTGAAGCCTTGGTGGTGGGCTTGGCGGTCGGAGCCTTGGTGGTGGTTTTCATGGGGTACTGAAAAGAAAAACTACGCGATGTCATATAGAGGTAAAGATAAGAATAATGCGTTACCGCTCTTTAACGAAGTACAACTAAGACCTAAGGATAATCGAAAGAAGATATTTCCTATAGTGAGTTATGAAATACAATTTCTTGCATCGATTTTGGTGGGATGGTTGATGGTTATTCATTTTGGAGAAAGAATCCATGTTAAATACGTCATGAGGAAATGTTCATGGAAGAGATGGGAAAAGTGGGCAAAAACAAGTGATCCACATCGAATTGCTATTATAGCAGATCCTCAGTTGGTTGATGATTACTCATACCCAGAGAGACCAAGAATTGTCAATTATTTCGTTACTAAAATTAGTGACAATTATCTTCATCGTAACTATAGAATGTTACAATACTATTTAGATCCTGATACCATTCTTTTTCTAGGGGACCTTTTTGATGGTGGTAGGGATTGGGAGAATAAATCTTGGTTACAAGAATTCATCCGATTCAATAAAGTTTTCCCTAAACAACCTAATAGAAGAACTATTGAATCACTTCCTGGAAATCATGATATTGGATTTGAATCAATTGATCCAAAACACTTAGATAGATTTTCTGCATTCTTTGGTTCACCTAATGATTATATAGAATTGGGTAATCATACTATCATACTCCTTGATACGATCTCATTGTCATCAGATAATGATGCCTTGAGTTCTATAGCTAGAGACTTTTTAAAACTGATTAATGATCACATTAATCCTAAATTTCCAAAAATACTATTAACCCATGTACCTCTTTTTAGAAATAATAAAGTACAGGTATGTGGCCCTCTTAGAGAATCATCGAAGCCTTTTCCAGTCCAAAAAGGTAAGCAATATCAAACAGTAATCTCAGAAGAACTTACTAGAGAAATTTTAGACATTATAAACCCATCGCTTATCTTTAGTGGTGATGATCATGACTATTGTCAGATTCAGCATGCAGTAGATGTTACCGAAATTACGGTAAAATCAGCTGCAATGACAGCAGGTATTAAGTATCCTGCCATTCAATTACTTTCTCTTTATAATCCAACTATCAATTCATCACCAAACAACTACTTGACGGAAATATGCCCTTTACCAAGTCCTTTTTTTGGTATTACATTATATGTTATGTGGTTTATTGCCAGTACAGGTGCTTTGGGGATTTTTTACTTGAAGCCTTCGCTTCTACAGGGATGCTCCATTGGGAAGTACTTGCCTAGAATTCCCAACTATAAGCGGTTTGGTGTTACTACTTCGGTTTCGGCCTTCTTTGGACTCGCCTTGATTTCTCTATACTATGCTAATGTATAATTAGCTATCTACCGCCAACGACAATATCACATAGCTGTATATACTAACAACGCTAACGTATAATATCTCATTATAGAACTATATACACCTACATTATCCCTCGATCTACATACTATTCATCCCTACACCTTCATCCCTCACTTGAAGCTAAAGAATCTTTCAATGTAGCTGGGATTGAAGTCTGTTCGTTTGGAGATGTACTGTCTGATGGTAAATGGTTTCAAGCTTGCTAATTGGCCCTCTGTAACCAACGAATTGATCAAATTAGGGTGAACAGTGAACAAATTACCAATTTCCTTCAAGATCTGGAAGTTCTCTGATAAGTCAACAATCTCCCATGAGTCAATGACCGATTGATACCTAATGACATCCTTAGTCAATATTATACCACCAGTGGAATTGACTGTGAATTTTTTGAAGTGCTCCAATAAAAGGTTAAGGAATTTGTAACCTATTTTGTTCAATACATTCAACAAGTTGGCATCAGATAATGAGTCTTTGAGACTTTCGTAAGTCTTGGTTAAGAACTCAGAGATAAGTTCACAGGCTTCAGTATCATCCTCAATAATATTATCGGCTAAAAAGTCCTTACGCTTTTGTTTAGATAAGAAATGGACAAGTTTATCATTTATGAGATCAACGGTGTCATTTAAAATGATATTGATAGAAAGCTCACTCCTTTTGATATAACTGTTGGTTAAGTTAATCATTCTATTCCTAATATTAGGATTATTAGTAGCACAAGGTACGAGGATTTTCTTGATACAACTGGATACCAAATATAAACTATCTGATAATAAATGGAATGATTTGAGGTAAGAAAAATTGATGAAGTTAACATTAGATGACAGTTTTGTCTCTTGTTTCATATGATCATAAATGATTTCCAATTCACCTTCAATATATAATCTACCAAAATCAAAGAGAAATATTTCTAATATTTCTAGGGCATCATCACTTGATCTATTTGGTTCAACTTCTAAACTTCTAGCCACTGATTCTATGACAGATTTCACCACAGTCTCTACTACTGTCATATTCAAGTTACTATATTGTTTATAATCAGGTGAATTTTCTATATCAATAGAATTTCTATTATTCATATCAGGTATATGAGATTTCATGAAATCTTTAAATTGGTTATATCTTTTACGTTCTATCACCTTAAATCTGTCGGTTATACTTCTAGAATGAACTTCTGTTTGATTGGAATAGTCTAAGTTATCCAAATTGTCAAGCACTGTACTCAAAGCTTTTGTAGTTAATGCTCTTTCATTATATTGAGTTAACTTGGAAACTGCTCCATAAATTATATCCTCTAAACTCTTCTTTTCACGGTTAAAGTAGGCATTTTCAGCGGTATACTCGATAAATAAGTCATAGAATGCTTGATCTAAAATTAATGATAATTCATTATCTTCATCAAAATCATTAGTTGAAAAAAACTCTTTTATATCCTTGGTAAAGTCACTGATGAGTTGATATAAGTATTGTAAGATCCTAACATGAGCTAAAGCATTTATAGATAAAGAGTATTGTAAGGTAGAATTGATTCTAATCTGGATCTGTTGGGCATAGATCCGTTGTATAAAAATCTTAAGTACGGGAACCGGTTTTGCAAATATTTGCGCTACAACTCTTGCTTGACCTTTCATAGATACTTTAAGATGATCAAGCAAATCCATGAATTGGTCGTCGTTCACTTGTACAACTTGACTTGGATCAGATAATTGGTTCCAAATATGTTCATTATCTAATATTGATAAGTTATCATCATTAATATCATTAAGGAAATCACTTTTATTGACAAATGTTTGAATTACATTTGCACCTCCATTATACTCATCCAATATATTCGATATTTCTTTCATCATTTCATACTCATCATTCTCTAATGCCAATTCGAATTTATTCAATAATTCTCTTTCCATTAATTCATTAAATTTCTCTATGGTCTTGACACATTGACTTGTCTTAGAAATTTCGGGGGTTTCAATTTTCTTGGCTAAACTAAGGAGATTATTCACGGTTTTAGCACATTTCAACTTATCTTCATACTTCTTACTGGTTCTTAAAATTTCTAATGGATCATAGGAATCTTTGGTAAAGAATCCATGATATGCTCTTATAAGGAAAATTGTCTCTATAGAAACATCCCTTGAATTTGTTATCTTATTAAGTGATGTATTCAAAGGGTCAATCTGATTAGATACTTCACTAATTCTGAAATCAAGATTACTGAATTGTTGGGTAATATTCTCTACTTTATCACTCAATTCCAAGACATTCGAACTATGTTTCAATTCATATTCATTCACGTCCTTTTCTAATTGTTCACGACGTGCTTCAGCCTCTGTAGACAGCTTCTTTATCTCTCTTAATGTGGCTTCAAATGTTCTAATATATGGCTTTGGATCAAGATATTCTAGCTTGTTTACTTCTGCACCTTTGAGAAGATGGTTTTTGCTGAGAAGCTCAACAAAGTCATTGACTGTTATATTGGATAGGAAGTTGTCCGTGTCTATGAGTTGCTTGATCTCGTCATCGAGCTCATAGATGGAGAAGCTCATGTTTAGAGAGAAAGAAATGCACAGAAATGCGTATAGAAATTGGAAGCTGCCGCGACTGGTAGCGACAATCAGAGAGATGGGAGTGAAAGAACAGGGTGAAATGCAGGGAAAGACTGCAAAGGGAGAACATGGTCAACATACTAGTCCATAGAACTTAATCACCTAATTTTGCTGAGCCAATTACGGCTCCACAAGATACTATTGCCGTCCTTCTATCCTGCTGGGTAGATACTTTAGCTGTCTTCTGAGACGACTACTCTTGTAAGAAGGCCTGTACGTGCCACTGGACTATCTCTGATGCTATTCCAAGATCTTCGAGCGTTACATTCTTTAGTAAAGTCGGGTCTGAGCAGCCATCCTTCAGAGAAACGTCGGAGGAAAAAGAGAAGACACGTCAGAAGAGAGATACCAGAGGAAACAGAGACATCAGATGCCAAATTAAAAAGACTCCATTACTATGTACGCCTAGTTCAACTTGAAAGTGGTGTGACACTTACCACAGTATTGTCTGTCACCCATCTTGGCCATGAAAATACCAGCACCACAGGTTTGAGATGGACATTCTCTTCTCAATCTCTCGACCTTACCGTCGTTGTCAACCTTGTAGTAGGTCAAGACAGCCAACTTGTTCTTTCTGTGCTTGTGCTTGATCTTCTTTGGGGTGGTGTAGACCTTCTTCTTTCTCTTCTTACCACCACCTCTCAATCTAAGGACCAAGTGAAGAGTGGATTCCTTTTGGATGTTGTAATCAGCCAAAGTTCTTCCATCCTCCAATTGCTTACCGGCAAAGATCAATCTTTGCTGGTCTGGTGGAATTCCTTCTTTGTCTTGAATCTTGGACTTGACATTGTCGATGGTGTCAGATGACTCCACCTCCAAGGTAATAGTCTTACCAGTTAAAGTTTTGACGAAAATTTGCATGGCTTGTCTGCAATAATGCTTCTTTCTTACCAGTTAAGTAGTGAAAAATTTCCTCACAAATTTTTTCAAAGATGCCATTAGCTGGTCGTGTGTGGGCGAAATAGTATGATGAAATGTGCGTGTACCCAATATAGACGAGCAGTCGTAGGGTTTAAGCCCTGGGTGTTTGTAAATTTGCACCCATGATAGGCGATAGGGTAGTTTATAATAGGTTGATTAACTATGGATATATGTATGAAATTGAAGGTGGGACAAAGAGTGTGAGTACTTTGGGTGAGTATATACCTAAGGGTGGGCATGGTCAATGGCAAAAGGTGGTAGTAAAGATAAGGATGGAGGTACTGAAAGTGAAGATGAAGATGCTGAAAGTGAAGGCTAAGGTACTAGCCATGGGTGAAGTCATGCAATTGAGAAGGGTTATTTGTAAGTGAATATAGTGTTATTAGTGAGGACCGTAGCTGGTTGTAGTATATCGTTGGGCGTTGGTGTCCATGCTCCGTACAGGCCGAGCCCGGAGCGAAGCGAGTAACCCCAGATATAGCTGAAAGAGTCCTGGGAGTCTGGGAGTCTGGGAGTCTGGGAGTCTGGGAGTCTGGGAGTCTGGGAGTCTGGGAGTCTGGGAGTCTGGGAGTCTGGGAGTCTGGGGACTGGGAGAGTCTAAGTCCTGGCTAGTGCTCCGAGGCCTACGTAGGAACGTGGCAGCGAGTGCTAATAGAGTGGCATGGAACGTGCCAAAGCATACCATAGAGCTCGACTCTGTCTCAGCGTGTATTATATATCTAAGTCGCTATCGCTATCGTATCGGGCGGCTTTAGCGGTGTTAATTGTTCGTCTGTTAATGACACCGACTCCAACAAGTAGCTGCTCCAAGCTGCTATAACTAAAGTCATTAGGATCATTACCTAACCTCTCAAAACCTACTAACCGTGTCAATTCCACTCCATTCTTATATATTACCACAAACGGAAGTACTTTGATCTTTAGTTTACTTACCAAAAAGCTGGCGGTTTCTGCCTTTATAGTATAGATCTTTAAGCTGAGATGTTTCTCTGCTAATAGTTCCAATTTCTCATTCATTTTTTTACATTTCACAAACCCTGGTTGATAAAAGTGAACTATAGAGTATTCAGATTTGGCTACATCTTCCATTAGCTGCTTTTCACTATCAAATTCTGTAATATTACCCAAATCTGTAGTATCATTAATCTTTTTGAATTCTTTACTGAGTTGCTCAATTCGAGCTTCTCTGTATTGTTGTAGTGCATCATCATCTTCATCTAGAAGTTCCAAGAGCTCGTCATCATCTATGTCCTCATCCTTGAGCTTGGCTTCCTGGTACAGCTCCACTATTTGTGCTTGCTTGTAGTCCATAGTGAAATTTACGCGTAGTGCCAGTGAAAATGGTGCCAGTGAAAAATGGACCCAGTGAAAAATGGACCCAGTGAAAAATGGACCCAGTGAAAAATGGACCCAGTTTAGCAGAGCATTGCATGGCTCTAGTAATAAATTGGGTCGAACTGGTCGAGGTGGTCATAGCGGTCATAGCTGGTCTAAGACATCGAGTATCTGGGTGAGTATTTTTGTATTCTGTCGTACAGTGTGATTAACAGCTGCATAGTTGATATCATCATCTATCATCTCTATAGAACGTACAAGGTTGGAGTTAATGGATTTAGTAGTTTTGAGGATCATTTCTAGCTGAAAGATGATATTGTCTTGTTTCTCTTGTGTAGTTTGTGCAGACATGGTGGTGAGGGAAGGGTACAGGAAGGAGGAGGAGTATATAGACGTAGATATAACGAGAAATTACTAGAGCGAGAATCACTCTATAATACTGTACCTAACTTTTTTGAGACAGAGAGGGCCACAATCGTATCGAGTTACTTCAATGGAGGCACAGGAGCAACAAGAGCAATGGGTGAAAGAGCGTACTTGGAGAAATCACTAATCGTCATCATTAAAATACATTACCTAACTTTTTCACTTCGGCCAATACAGATGTAGTCTTATCAGTCACAGTGTTCAAATCTTGAAGTATGGAATTACTTACATCACTTACAAAAACACCGCTTTCTTCCCACTTTGTGGTCAAAGTCTCTAATACATTCTCAAATGCTTTCTTACCAGTTTTAGCATTTTGACCAAATCTTTCAACTGACCAATCTTCAATTTTATCACATATTCTACTGAACGATGCAAATGCCGTAATTTCAGCCGTTTGGATAAACTTAGTTCTTGATGGTAAATCATCATCAGGTCTATAAATAACCGTCTCATTAACCAGTAATAAATGGTTCATAGTCAAATTGTGGCTTTTCATCACAAGAGTCTTATTGTTGATATCAACTTCACTAATTTCTCTAACAAATGAAACATCATGGGCACCTACTAAACAAGTGATCCACTTGGGTATAGGCTGCTTACATCCTATCAATCTTTCGGTTCTTAAGATGCTTGTGTTAGGATCGATGCTTCTATGTAAAATATCTACCGAGATAACATGGGAAGATAATTCATTGGGGTATTTCTGCCAGTTTGCTGCAGTTACCTGATCCCAGGAATAGTTGAAGTAATGGTTGCTTTCGAATAACTTCATGCTCTATAATGTCTATCAGATGCTATAATGCTGAGATGCTGTGGTGCTAAAGAACTTTTTTATCATCGCGGAAAAGAAACTCAATTTGCAGCCGGTCGCTACCGGATTGGAGATCGATGACTGTCACACGATAGATGACCAACTCGAGTTTTATATTACAGTATTATACATATATAGTACACTAACCGTATTGTCGTAGACCACTGTTATGTGTAGTGGATTTGGTTATCTATCTGTTACACCTATTTTGTGACGCTTATCTTGTTACACCTCTGCCACACCTATTTTGTGACACTAATCTTGTTACACCCTTCTGTCACGCCTATTTTGTTACACTTTCTTGTTACACCCTTCTGTCACGCCTATTTTGTTACACTTTCTTGTTACACTTTCTTGTTACACTTTCTTGTTACACTTTCTTGTTACACTTTCTTGTTACACTTTCTTGTTACACTTATCTTGTTACACCCTTCTGTCACACCCTTCTGTCACACCTATCTTGTGACACTTATCTTGTTACACCCTTCTGTCACACCTATTTTGTTACACTTTCTTGTTACACTTTCTTGTTACACTTTCTTGTTACACTTTCTTGTTACACTTTCTTGTTACACTTTCTTGTTACACCTTCTTGTTACACCTTCTTGTTACACCCTTCTGTTACACCTATTTTATTACACCCATCTTGTTACATTTATCTTGTTACACCTTTCACGTCTTTACCTCACTTCTTGCCACCTACTCCGAATCGCTATCAAAGGTCCTCATGAACTTCACGGACCGTTCGTCAGAAACTTCGCTCAACTGCTCTAACCTCTGGCGGAATCTTCTTTTCCTACCAGTGTCTTCATCTGAAGATTCAACCGCATTATCTGAGCCTATGGCATCATCGCCGCCTCTGGTAAAAGAAAATGCCGATGCCGTAGATCCAGATCTATACGACCTATATGAACATCCAGAGTACTTTCTATTAGGAATATTATACTGCATCACCCTTGGCCTGTCTTCCTCTTCACTCTGATCTAAGCTCATATACTCATTCTCCTGAGTAATCTCTACAGGACTAACTTCATCGATGGGACTATTTGGTTCTAAAGGAACTTGTGCAGTCTCAGTGGTGGTACCAGAGATACCACCGGTACCACTGGTCAGAGTAGTACTGGGGGACCCAGTAGCTTTTTTACCTGTAAGATCACTATCAAGCTCAGAATCTGTAGTTTTATCTATGACTTCTTTCCAATCATCTAGTGCTTTGAACTTAAACCCATTCAAGTCTCTGGAGAAATACTCCATGAAAGCATCAAACGCTTTAATTGTAGAATCAGACACTTCTTTCCTTTCAAGAGAAGTACGGTATCGAAGTAACTGAGAAAAGTCCAATTCAGTTACTTCATGCTTACCATCAGCTATAAAATTACTAGTTATGATAGTTTTAAGATCATACTCAGGAATGTATGATTTATAAGTATGAGAAGGTGATAATTTCAATAGTTTTGACCATTCCTTACAGAACTTTTCATTATTAATAAGAACCAAACTATTTGATTTTCTTGAAAAATGGATATGATCGGAATTCTTATTGTCTTTCATTAACTTCAGGTAATTATTATAATTACCATAGTTAAGGCTTAGTTTAATACAATGTTTCCAAAACCTCATATAATTGGGTTGTTCAAGGAATTTTGTAGTTAAACTTCCTATAGAAACTTTGATAAGTGAAGGGATTGAATCAGGATTGAGTTGACGTTTGAAAAAATTACAAATCCTTACACTGAGATTCTTCAATATAAGATTATTAATACCAAAATCCAAAGGGAAATTCCTTAAGTTTTGATAATAAAGTTTGATATGAGAATAATTATTCACCATAATATGACACGAATCTGGTGGTACAACCAAAAGAATTTTCTTTCTATCTGACCTTAATTTGGTATTCAAGTCACTCATATACTCATTAAAAAGAAAGTTCGACATGAACCCGGAGTGGTTCTTATACATTGATATTGAGTCATTCACACCAAAGTTGGAGATAATTATAGGTTCAAGGAATTCAGTTGCCGAAAAATTACAACCTATTCCAATAGTGATGTATTGATTGAGCTTAATGGAATGGTGTTTCCTTGGTTCTGCTAACTTGACAAGATCGTTAATGTGGATAGTTATCTCATTGAAATGATAAACATTGTCTAATGCATAAGGTTTACTGATCCTATGAAATCTAATGGTTTCTTTATGTAAAGAGTTATATTGTCGTTTAGTTAGTTTAATATCTTGTATAAGTTGCAGTAATTGATCTACATCGATTTTGGTCAAAAGAATCTGAATTATGTCGAGGTCTGGAACTTGTATCTCCGGGATAGACTGTTTAATACTTTCAAGAATCGTCTTTATAAGATTATCTGATACTTTTACCGACAAATTCTGATTTTGCGTTTCAACATAATGTTGAATTATGGACGAAATCGTCATATTTATCAACCGTAGTTTTGTTGTTTCTACTGGATCAATAGTTACTTCTTCCCATGGGTCTTTGCTAAGTCTAGAATCTCTTTTATTAGCTTGTTTATCAAGGGCAGCACTACTGAGAACCCATCGATTTAAACTTGACTTTGTGATGGTAAATCGGTCAGAAAAATGATCGATAGTATCTTTTTGTCGATGCAGAGGATCAACCAAGATCTTTTGGTTGTGATACTCCACTATTTCCGACTTTTCTTGTGGAGTTATCCTACCCATTTATTTGTTTATGAACTAAAATGCGCATCAGGCACGACCAATGATAAGAGCTTAGGAGCTTTGGAGAGCTTAGAGGGAAGCGTAGTTTGTCTGTGGTCCAAGATGTCTACGGCTCTGGTTCTGAGTTGTCAGTGGTAAGGTTCTCTGTGATGGGTTCTAGATGCATGTCTTGTTCTACAGTTCTCTATGCTCTAAGATGTTCTCTGTGGCCATGTGTTCTAATTTGCACTCTGGCTCTGGGTCCCCTGTGCTCTGGACTCCACCTCTCTCCCTTTCTCTCCCCTTTCCTCTACCCTTTCCTCTACCCTTTTCTCTACCCTTTTCTCTACCCTTTTCTCTACCCTTTTCTCTACCCTTTTCTCTACCCTTTTCTCTCCCCTTTTCTCTACCCTCTTTTGTCCCCTCTCTACTCCATCGGTTCTCACTCCGGTCGGAGATCTTCAAAAAATTCCTAAAAAATAAACCCGCCCGAGAAGGAATATACCTAGCAATCCCAACCTACCATCCAATCCACCTAAACGACGTTGTAAACAAATCCGTTATTGTCGCCACTATGATATCATCGTTCCATTATGCATGCTTCTTCCGGTCTATTAGCTATTGTTCGATGAGATTGTGTACAGGTACAGATCCTTGTCATTGCCTCTTTTGGATTTATCGTGTGAGCATTAGATTTTGAACTTTGGTATTTCAGGCACAGTGGGAAGGAAAAGTTTTTTTACCTATAACTTTACCTACATGAGGTCGCTTAGCTTCTTATTGAAGAGAGCAGGGATATTACTTGTTGCGATTAATCTTGTATACTTGCTGCTTTGTTTGATATACTATAAGGATTTTTCTTTCAAGGCCATCTACACCCCTACTTCCTTTAATTACAAATACATTCATGATGAATCTGACGAGCCGTCTATCAGTTTCCAAGCCGAACTAGATCAACTTTTCGCTAAGGTCGAGAAGTCGGATTCTAGTGTATTTTGGTTACGGGATACTACTACTTTGAATTCAGAAGTTACAGTTGACCCAAACTTATTTGTTCCTGACCTGCTAAGCCAGGCTGCTTGGATCAACAAGGACACGTTATTTTATGACGTCAGAGTCACTCTTGCCCTTTACTTGAACCACATCAAAACCCAGCTCTCCGACCGTAACCAACTAGACGTTGTTACCGACACCGAAGCTATCGAGCAAGCCGGTGATGAGCAAGCCGGTGCTGAGAAAGCCGGTGCTGAGCAACCTGATGTTGAGCAAGTTGGTGCTGAGCAAATTGGTGCTAGAGAGTATGCGGAAAGCAGCAATGAAGGCATAGTTGAACCTGTTGGATCAGGAAGGGTCTCGGTACCATTCAACTGGGTCGACTGGGTCGACTTGTCCTACCTTAATGATGAACTTGCACTTCCTATTGATCAAAGAATGACCTGTAAATGGTTTGAACATCATATTGACAAAGGTAATAACTTTCACACCCGTCACTTGAAATGTACGGATAATGATCTCTTGACTGCCAAAGAGATTAAAGATCTTGGCTTCGAGCATCATCAACAACTCCCAGGTTATGTTATTCATGATCACTCCCTTAATAGAGGAACCATTGATGCCAGACTTGCTCAGGCCAGATCATATCTTATGACTCATATGCCTAATCCCTTTAAGCTAATCTTTTTGAATCAAGAAAACGGAACTTATGAAGTGGACGTTGATCAAACTTCACCCAAGAAAAGAATAATCAAAACTGATATGATGGAGGAATATTTACTCTCCAAAGGAGCTATCAAAGAGAAAGGAGACAAACTTCCAAGTAAAATCAAGTTAGATCCTGTTAAAGAATTTAACGAACTTAGAAAGGCAGTTAAGCCAACTTATATAACTCCTCAAGAAGACCTATATAAGATTTATAACCTTACGCATGAATTCAGACCTAACTTATCCAAATTTTTACCTTTACCAGAGTCAACCTTCCATTATACTCCAGAGGTAGTTGATACTCAAATAGCCAAATATCAAAGTAAAGGAAATTTGGATTACATTGAACAATCATACCTCACTTCATTGATTTTGTCAAAAGAGAGAGATACAAACACTGAAGATGTTTATTTCCGTCAAGCAACCTTGATGTATAACCACGATAAAAAGAATACCGATCACGATAGAGGTTATCATTATGATTGGAGATTCTTTGTAGGCACTTTGAACGGAGCTAGAGAAGGTTGGGTACAGGATGAATTAACACTTAGACAAGAAGTTATTTTAGATAGATTGACTAGAAATTGGTTCAGATTTGCCCATGAAAAAGGGTTAGTAAGTTGGATTATGCATGGACCATTACTTTCTTGGTATTGGGATGGTTTAATGTTTCCCTTCGACAATGATTTGGATATTCAAATGCCTGCTAGTGATTTGGCTCGTTTAGGTGAACTTTATAACCAATCCTTAATTATTGAGGATATAGGTGAAGGATTTGGTAAGTATCTTGTTGATGTAGGAACATTTGTTCATAATAGAGACATCAGTAAGAAGGAAAATCACATTGATGCTAGATTTATAGATGTGGATACTGGCCTTTATATTGATATCACAGGCTTAAGTGTTTCTACAGCAACTATTCCTCCTAATTTTGAACATGACACCTTGCTCAATGTTCACGAAGATCAAGGCCCTATCTATAACGATAGAAGAAAGCATTTCTATAAGCATGATCAATTATCACCTCTCAAATATTCCATGTTGGGAGGAGTTCCAGTATTCATTCCAAATGATATCACGAATAGATTGATATTTGAGTACCCTCAAGGTATTGCTAAGCCAGAGTATGATAGCTGGTATTTTATTCCAAGAATAAACATGTGGGTACATAAGGATAAGTTAACTGTTGCATTTGATGATAACGATTTCAAGATGATTACCCACAATAGTGCACATGTGGACTCTGACAAATTGAACAACTTGATTTTGAACATGGATGAGGAACAAGTTCTTCAATTATTAAAGAATGATGATGAAGTGTTGACAGAATACTACAAGACTAAAGAGATCACCGATATTCATCAAATTGAGAAAGGGTTCTTATTCTCAACAAAACAAGTTAAAGAGGTTAATGAAGAGACCCCAGAGTCTGATAGCCAGGAGGTCAGTGACCGAGTATTAGCTGGAAAGGACTATGACGATTATAATAAGTTTGTCAATGAGAAGATAAAGATGTTGAAGCCTCTTAGAAGCTCGTTATTCCAGTACGAGAACATTAATCATAGAAAACATCACCATAAATTTGTCGAAATAGAACAAAACCTCGAAGAGTCCCGATGAGTCCCGGCTAGTCCGGTGAGTCCCGATGATTCATGAGCGAAGGCATGAAATATAATAAATGGTGTAGTCGAGATAATATACATTAACAATGAGATGCCACACTTTTTTGAAAAGGTACACTCACACCTCGTATAACTATGTGTCACTGACACTTACCACATCATACCAAGGTTCAAACTTAGTAGTCTACTCTCTACGTCTTAACTTCTCACTGGTTATACTTGTTCTACTATTTGTAATTCCCTTAGTAAGCACACTTCTAGAATTGAGAATTATAGAAATCAAAATTTCCAAGTTCAAGAATCGCATCTTTAACTATGTACTTAAGAGGATTAAGAGGATTAAGAGGTAGATGTTTCAGTACAGCTGCAGAGATCTCACCACGATATCAAACTACACAATTACCTAATGGATTAACAGTAGCAAGTGAATATATGCCGGGAACTAAAACGGCCACTGTGGGGGTATGGATTAATGCTGGGTCTAGAGGTGATGACCCTAAGTCTAGTGGTACAGCCCACTTTTTAGAACACTTGTCGTTCAAAGGAACTCAAAGAAGAAGTCAGCTTAACTTGGAACTTGAAGTGGAAAACATGGGTTCTCACATCAACGCATATACTTCAAGAGAGAATACCGTCTACTACTGTAAGTGTCTTTCTAATAAAATTGATGAAAGTGTAGATATCCTTAGTGATATTCTTACCAAATCTAAACTTGATCCTAGAGCTATTGAAAATGAAAAAGACGTTATTTTACAAGAAAGTGATGAAGTAGGAACCATGTATGATGAGGTGGTATTTGACCATCTTCACTCGATTGCCTATAAGAATCAAGACTTGGGTAGAACTATTTTAGGACCTCGTGAGATTATAAAAATTATAAATAGAGATAATTTGGTGGATTATATCACTACTAACTATCGTGGTGATAAAATGGCCTTGGTTGGTGTTGGTGACGTCAATCATCAGGAATTAGTAGATAAAGCTAAAAAATATTTCTCCAATATCAAAATGTCTGAAGAAGCCAGTATCCAAAGTCATAAAAGTAAGCCGGTGTTTCATGGAGACGAATTAAGAATTCAAGACTCTACCATGCCTGTTACCCACATTGCTTTGGCTGTAGAAAGTGCTAGTTGGTCAGCCCCAGATTTCTTTTTGGCTTCTGTCGCCAGTGGAATTATTGGCCACTGGGATAGATCATTTGGTGTTGGTTCTAATTCTCCTTCTCCTTTAGCCATAGCTGCCGCCACTGGAGGTCCAGGTAATCAGCCAATAGCTAACTCATTCATGGCGTATACTACATCTTATGCAGATACTGGATTAATGGGTGTATATTTCACAGCCGACAAAGACGCCAACTTGAAGTTGTTCATAGATGCTTTGTTGAAGGAATGGAACCGGTTCAAGAGTGGCGATATCACTGAAGAAGAGGTCAATAGAAGTAAATCCCAATTGAAAGCTTCCTTGGTTCTTGTCCTGGATGATACCACATCTATCGCTGAAGAAATTGGTGGCCAATTGGTAAATATTGGTTACAGAGTTACACCTGAAGAGTATTTCGAAAAGGTGGAAGCTATAACTAAAGATGATATTGTAGAATGGGCTAACTTCAGATTGAAGAATAAACCAATCGCTTTGGCTGCTTTAGGTAACGTAAATACTTTACCTCCTCACCTGGAGATACAGGCGGGTTTGTCGTAAACTATTGAAGAGACTTAAGCTGGGTGAATATGTAAATAGGAGAATCTTATATTATTCGTAATGGCGCTTCTTAAAGCTTCTAGATGTGTCTTGCTGCTTGGCAGTGTTTGGTAGTTAGGACACTGGTGAGGCCTAATGCTGGAATGGAAAAAGGATATAAACGTTTATTTTACAACTATTGTACAAAAACTAGAAGAGACTGCAGCTCTCACCGAGCGACTGAAGGCGCCAGGTGATAATTTACAGTTATTGTTTTGAATAAATGGCCTGACAATGTACACGCCATCCAATATCGAGACTTCATAGGCATTCGACTATTGAAATCACACTTTATCGATAACCTCTTGAGCCACGTCATTAGCGTCTTCTTCTATCTCTTCCTCTATGTCATCACCTTCTAGAACGGACTCCGAAGGAACTCTTTTCATAATCTCGGGGGATTTGAAGAGCTTTCCGATATTTTGGATCCATCTATTTCTCTTATCAATCAATGACCTCAAACTAGCATACATTGCTTGTTGTTGAGCAGGATTAGGTTCCTGCTTCTCTGTTTTCTTTTTCTTTGATCTACTCTTTAGACGTTTGATGTATGCTTGGTCTACCTGCTTATCCAAGTCTTCAAGAATAGTACAATACTCTTGATATGCAATTTGTTCCTCAACCAAAGGAATTAACTTCTTCTTATTCTGTCTATTTCTTTGGGATGCTTCTTTCAACTCTTTTTGTAACTTTCTTATCTCAGCGCTGACTTCATCATCTTCTTTATTTTTGATCCATTCATCATTATCGATGATATTTCCTCCTCTTGACTCAGTTTTGATAGATCTACCATTAATATTAAACTTCTTCTCTTCATCTTCTGCAGGTAAGTTCATAAATATACCTATGTACTTCAATTCTCGTTTCAATCTTTCTTCAATTGAATGGAAATCATTCGTTTCCGTACCTGGTTCTAAATCATCATTTAAAGCACTCTTGGTTAATTTTGTCGCAATATTGTCATCATCTCCTATAGGCTCACCCTTATCTTCGGTGTTATCATCTATACTACTACTGGCTTCTTCGTGGATACTCAAAATAGCAGATAGCAATCTACTAGATAATGGACCACATGATACTTCCTCGGTATAAAGCTTATCATCTTCAAGATCATCTATAGCTCCTCGAGGTTTATAGCTATCTAACGATGGTTGTTGGTAGCCAGTAATACCTAACTTATTTGCCAACCCTTGGTCTTCATCTGCCCAAACATCGGCATAGAATCTGCCTAATTTAGGAATAATATATGGGCTGACTTCAGGATCATAATTGGTTTTTTCAAACCCTGGAGGTATTATGTACTTTTCGTTCAAGAATTTGATATCATCATTGGCAAAAAGCCTATAATATGATTCTATATAAGATTGAAAAGTGGTGAATTGAACTTGATTACTTGGAGGTTTATTCTTTGAAAAATCGATATCTGGTATTTTCCCTGGTAATAAGTCCTGTAAATCATTCTCAGGGTAAGATGCAACTCCATATTTTCGTTTTAAATATTCTTTACCTTGAGTTTCTAATCCGTTATTATCTTCGGAGAATAATCCCAACTCGGCAATAGCGCCCGTGGATATGGTTTGAGAAGTAACAAATTCAGATTTTGGGTTCTTCAATCTAGTATCGTTTTCTTGAGTATAATGACCAGTTTGTACTGGAGGTGGAACTTCGGTTGGAGGTTCTCTCTTAACCAAAGGAACATCGTCTTCATCTTCTTCAAAGACTTCTACTGATTCTAGCTTTGGCTTTTTTGGCACTACTTCATCTTCCTTTTCTTCTTCTTCTTCGCCTTGTTCTTCTTGTTCTTCAGATGCTTCTTCTTGTTCGGAAGCTTCGACTTCTTCATGCAGCCTCTTTTTCAGAGCCTTGGGGGCCAATTTATTCTCCAAAAGGGTTAAAACTTTAGTATCTGTTTCTTCTGCGTCTTGAAGCTCTTTACCTAGCTTGAGAAGTAGCTTACTTAAATTCTGCAAAACGTTCACACTGGGAACTTCTCTGATAGCATCACCGTCTAAGAGTCCATTTGATGGATCGTAAGTCAACTTCAACTCATTGATGATATCGTCCAAAGTAGTGGACGCCCTATGATTCATAGTGAGAGGTTGAGGTGTTGGTGATTTTCCAATTTGTGCGATCAGAGAAATGAGACGTCAGAAGAGTGTGGAACAATGCAGTATGAGACGGTAGAACAATGCCATAGCGGTTTAAGATGGTGGAACTTAGAGTTGAGGCGGTGGAACAGTGGCATTGAAGGCAGCAGATACAAGAAATGAGATAGTACAAATAGTGCTGAGACATCGCTAGTTGTGGAGCTTATATTTACAAGACTATGGGGAAAACTTCTCTACATACTGCAGATCTTTCTTGGTGATGAAGCGGTCAACCAACTTCTTAGAGATATTATGTGGAACCACCGAAGCATTTTGAGGTTTCTTCCAGCTGTCTGGAAACTTTGGTATTGTCTTCTTAGGTTTCATATGGCGAGTATCTACTGGTATATCTGAAAAATCATCAGTTAAATCTTTAGATTCTTTTAAAAGCTTGTTGAACCTCTCTACTGCAACACGAGCGTTTTGAGTTGGTTGAGGGTTTTCATCTACTGAGAATTTCAAAATGTCTTTGTGGTGGTTGAATTTGTTACCACTTAATATCTTTAGCTTTTTCTGCTGCTTGTCGTTTAAATTTAAATCTTTTAATGCAACACTCAAAGTAACTTTACGGTTCGAAGAGTTTGACGAACTGCTAAAATCAGTAGTATAGCTCAACTTTAATGGGGTCTCAGTATCAGATTTTGGTTGGTACGGTTGACGGAACTTGGCTAATAATGGCATTTCGTATGCAGACACTCTATTTAATTGGTGTCTTCTTCTTAATTCACTCTCAGTTTCTCCTTTACCATAAACTGGAACATTACTTCTCTTAGGAACTTTTTCCACTTCAACGTTATTCAAAACTCTCTGTTTGTAGACGTTTGATTCATAGACATATTCAAGTGGTGGGGCTCTTTCAGATAAGTCTCTTATTGTCGATAAAACCGCTCTTCTTTCTTCATCATTAGGATTATAATTCTCCTTTAATTTATCCTTACGAAGATTGTGTAACTCAAAAATTCTATCAGATGGCAATCCTTCCCATAAGTGTGGATTTAGGTAGAGTGGGGTTTCCTTTGATGAGTTATAACGCACGCTTACTCGGCTTATCCTCTTTGCTCCTCTCTTTATCATTATTGGTCTTTTTTTTCATTGAGAATTTTTCATTTAGATTATTGGTCGGTGCACATAAATGAAACGATCATACTACGGGCATTGGAGGCGTATAGGTAGGTGGGTGTATAGGTGAGTGTACGGGAGGGTGTATAGGTGGGGGGTTTAAAAGGAATGGTCGTACATTATGTCGTAGCTAGTTTCATCAGTGCTTGCGTTTCTTGGGACTCTTGTCGGTGTCTTCTTGCTTAGGTCTCTTTTTAAAGAAGGAGTCAATAGTCTTCGTAGGACTCTTTTCTGGTAGCTTTTCAATTAAATACTCACCTTGGTTAGCTGGGCTACCAACATCTTTGCTTACTTTATAACCTTCAATGGACTCATATGCCTTATTTGATTTTGTATTAAGACAAGTATCCAAGAGTTCATCAGACCATTCGATCAGAGGGTCAAGCCAGTCTTGAAATTCTTTCGTTCCAGGCAGTAGCATCAAAGGTTTCCTATGATGTAACCACGAAAGGTCATTAACATCTTGCTTTTCAGCTGGTCCTGTAATTATAGTAAAACTCGAATAATAATCGGGATTCTGAAAGTTTTCTTTATAATTAGTATTATGAGAGTAAAGAGCTGCCAAGAATATTAAAGAATCGGTTTTTGAGTGGACGTAATAAGGTATTTTATCGTTTTTCAGTTTGAGCCATTCAAAGTATCCTTCAATTGGTACAATGCATCTTGTATTTTTCATTGTTCTCCAAAC
Organism: Yamadazyma scolyti; assembly: GCA_003707025.2. Classification (NCBI taxonomy): domain Eukaryota; kingdom Fungi; phylum Ascomycota; class Pichiomycetes; order Serinales; family Debaryomycetaceae; genus Yamadazyma; species Yamadazyma scolyti. The sequence goes on along the minus strand of PPMW02000043.1, from coordinate 7,662 downwards.
AGGTTGATTACTAGCTAGAGACTCCTTCTTGCAATTGAAGTACTTGGATTGGTGTCTCTGAATCTCTTTTGAATATTTGGGACCCTTATGATCTCCTCTAGTTATTGGGGTAGGATCCTGGGGTTTAGCCCAAATTGGGAGTGCACCAAAACTCAGGGTTTCAATGATGAATTCACTCTTCTTCTTCTGATATATGATTAAAGCATTATGTGTTGGGGGTACGTTATACGATGGACTGTATCCATCTAATCCATTATTCAACACAAGAACAATGTGATCATCTTTAGTATCAACATCATATCTATTCTCTGATACTTTTTCCACATTAGCATCTCCAGCTAAAGCAGACCGGGTGAATTGACCAGGTAGTGTTTCAACATCCTTTTGGTTAGTTCGGATTATTTTATTGGATTTTTTTAAGTATACGTACAACTGTCAAAGCAAATCTGCCACACATTAAAATGAAAACTAAGAACTGCGATTTTCACAATTGCTGCAACACTTTTCGCAACCATTACAGAGATGCTGTTGTGGTTAGATAGGGATATTAACATATGTAAGATATGACTACTTTTGTGTTAACGGAAGGTATTTGAATTATAGGGGAGAGAGTTCAGAGGAAGTAACTACCTAGCGGAGAGTTCAAATAGAGGTGGACCTGTGACCCTAGTGGAAGAGTTAGAAGAAGAGTGACCGTTAAATATAATACACTAAATAGTTATAAAAGTCAACAAAAATGAAACTAGGACCATCATTCTGATAAAAGAAAGATCAAATTCCCTTCCTTGTCCACTTGTATTTGGACTTTCTCTCTCTTGACTACCAACATGATCATCCTTTCCGTCAGTTATAGCTTCATCCTCATCATCTTCATCTCCGTAGGTCTTGGATCCTTTGGTTGGTAAGTCACCAGTAATCTGCACCATTTCTTCTTTATCTGTGCTTCTTAACTTAGCCAACCCAACCTTCTGTTGTTCAAAATGATAAACGGTATAAAGTTTGCTGATGAAATTGTCACCCAATCGTATTTCAGTCCAAGGTTCACCATATATGCCTAACGAACAGTAATCGTCTACACGATCACTTATCAAGTCAATCAAAAAGAAGTCGAAAGTTTGGTCATGATAAGTTAACGTGATTACATCATCCTTGTCAATTTTGTCACAGGGTACTGTTGGGATTCCGTATTCATAAGTTTGACCCTTGTCTTTGGCTATTGCCTCAACAAATTGCCAAGGAAGGTAGGTTAGGTTACTGTTGGGATTAATCTCGAATTTAGTGATACTTGAAGTAGATATCGGTGTTTTACCATTATACTGGAATTTATCCGGTATTGGAATTGATACATACATATAAGTATATTTATGGGTAGTATTCCAGTCGAGTAAGGTAAACTCCCCTTTAACTTTTGCAAAGTCGATTTCTCCCAAAAGTAAGGCACCTTCGTCTCTTTTAAGGTCATAGTACAAGGAGTAGGCGATCTTCTTAATGAACCCCTGTTCTTTGAACCTATCAATAACATTAGGGTACGGATCCAATTTAGCTAAACCTAAGTTACTTCTATAATCAGTCGTATCTATTGGAACTTGCTTAATAATTTCTCCATTGAAATTGACAGTGTCGTTGCCTTCAACAAAGTCAGCGTCCAAATCACCCATGAAAGAATCTGAAGAATAATTATAATATCCTTCTTCAAGTAAAATTTCATGAGATCCTAAATCGATAACAAGTGGGACCTCTGTACCTGGTGTCCCAATAGAACTATTGACTGTGAATATATAGTGATTTGGATTACTCATATTTCTCTTGAGTAAATCAAGCTTCAAAGCTTGAGCGATGCCAGTTAATACTAAGCCTATTAAAATGTAATTGTTCATCGGGGCTTATAATTCGGAAATATTCACCTACTTATAGTTCCAATAGCGCCGTTCCTGTATTTCATTTACGAGCTCCCCAGAAGAAAGCTTAATTAATGGGGTGACCATAGACTTACTTCAACTTTACATGTCCATACATGTTTTGGACATTTTTTGGACATTTTTTGGGCATTTTTGGACAGGTTCATATGCTGGTCTTCAGATGTAGCACCTTGGCCGAAGACGTTGCAGATCGAGTCTAGTATTGTAAATCATGTAGTCAAATCCAATCAATAAAATTCTTGGCATCGATTATATAATCAAATTCAAATTAGGGGTCTGAAGGACCTGGATGTGGATTGTGCACGACTTGAGTCCCCGTTTATGCTATGGTTGTATGTATACAATTGTTGCAACACTTTTCGCTACCATTACAGAGATGCTGCTAGATTCACCTTTTTGAAGGAAAATATTGACTCCCTTGGAGTTGGTAGGGGGGTTGGATTTTAGGGAGACAGGTGGAACTGTGACCCTAGCGGAAGAGTAAGAAGACAAGTGACTGCGTACAGTTACGTAATAGTATACACTAAATAGTTATAAAACTGAACAATAATGAAATAAAGACCATCATGTTACTAACGGAAAGATCAGCCGCACTTCCCTTTCCACTTGTATTATCACTGTAACTTGTTTGACTACTAGATTCAGTGGATAGCTCAATACTACCAACATACTCATCCTTTCCGTCTGTTATAGCTTCATCTTTATCATCTTCATCTCCGTAGGTCTTGGATCCTTTGGTTGGCACATTACCGGTAATCTGCACAATTTCTTCTTTATCGGTGCTTCTTAACTTAGCCAATCCAACCTTCTTTTGTTCAAAATGGTAAACGGTATAAAGTTTGCTGATGAAAGTATCACCTAACAGTATGTCGTAAAAAGGGTCACCAGTTATACTCAACGAACAGAGGTTGTTTGAACGATCAGCTATCAAGTCAATCAAAAAGAAGTTGAAAGTTTGGTCATGATAAGTGAAGGAGATTTTATCATCCTTGTCAATCTTGTCACAAGGTAGTATTGGGACTCCGTTTACATAATCATCCACACCCTTGTCTTTGGCTATCGCTTTAACGAAATTCATTGGTAAAACGGTCAAGTTTTCGGCGGTATAAAGCTCGAATTTATTGATAAGTGAAGTAGATATCGGTGTTTTACCATTATACTGGAGTTTATCCGGTATTGGAATTGATACATGCATATAAGAATAAACATGGGTAGTATTCCAGTCGAGTAAGGTAAACTCCCCTTTAACTTTTGCAAAGTCGATTTCTCCCAAAAGTAAGGCACCTTCGTCTCTTTTGAGGTCATAGTATAAGGAGTAGGCGATCTTCTTAATGAACCCCTGTTCTTTGAACCTATCAATAACATTAGGGTATGGATCCAATTTAGCTAAACCTAAGCTACTTCCATAATAAGTCGTATCCATCTGTTCTAATGGTACTTGCTTAACTATATTTCCATTGAAATTGACAGTGTCGTTGCCTTCACCAATGTCAGGGTTCAAACCATCCATGAAAGAATCTGAAAGAGAATAATTGTAATATGCATCATCAACATAAATTTCACTAAATCCTAAATCGATAACAAGTGGGACCTCTGTACCTGGTGTCCCAATAGAACTATTGACTGTGAATATATAGTGATTTGGATTACTCATATTTCTCTTGAGTAAATCAAGCTTCAAAGCTTGAGCAATGCCAGTTGATACTAAGCCTATCAAAATGTAATTGTTCATAGGGGCTTATGGGCTTATAATTTGGAAATATTCACCTACTTATAGTTCTAATAGCGCCGTTCCTGTATCCCATTTACGAGCTCCACAGAAGAAAGCTTAATTAATGGGGTGACCATAGACTTCCTTCAACTTTACATGCATGGACATGTTTGAGACATTTTTTGGACATTTTTTGGACATTTTTGGACAGGTTCATATGCTGGTCTTCAGATGTAGTACCTTGGCCGAAGACGTTGCAGATCGAGTCTAGTATTGTAAATCATGTAGTCAAACTCAATCAATAAAATTCTTGGCATTGATTATATAATCAAATTCAAATTAGGGGTAGTTTGAAAGACTTGGATGTATGTGGCCGCTTAAAGTTAATTCGTCTGAATCCAACATCTATACAGGATCTAGTACAATAAATACACGTGCATTACTCATTATATTCTATACGATCTTCACGAACGGTATCTTCATGGGGTAGAAAATCATAACTCTCTTCAAAATTAGTCAGACAATCTGGATCATCAGAATGTTCATCTTTCTCATCACCATCAAAATACTCTGGTTGATCTTCTCTGCTGAGAAACTCATCATATGGGAAACTGGAACTCTCTTCCTTCATTGCTTCTTCAATAAGCTGGTTTTTTAAATCTTTTCGCTTTTCTTTGAATTCCAAGTATTCTTGTCTATCTTTTTCTGCCTGTTCGTATACGTCATCGCTGACATCTGGGTCTCTAGCGACCCCTAGGTGCTTATCGTCCAAAAATTTTATTCCTTGGAGTTCTTCTGGTAGATATTTTTGCTTAACTACTCCATTTTCGAAGTTTGGATTGTACCTATAGGTATCACCGTATCCCATATCCTTCATTAACTGAGTTGGGGCATTACGTAAATGTAATGGGATTCTATATGACGTTGCTTCGGGCTTCTCCTTGAATAAAGCTTGCGCTGTTCTCAAAGCTCTATACGACTTGGTGGACTTAGGTGCTTTTGCTAGTCTAACAGCACAATGTGCCAATACTATCTCCCCTTCAGGCATACCCACAAACTCCAATGCATCCTTTGCAGCCATCGCAAATGGTAAACATGAACTGTCTCGTAATCCAACATCCTCGCTAGCAATGATAATCATTCTTCGGGCAATAAATAAGGGATCTTCACCACCAACAAGCATTCTGGTTAAGTAAAATATGGCAGCATCAGGATCAGAGCCTCTTATGGATTTATGAAATGCGCTGATTGTATCGTAATGGGACTCTCCATGGTGGTCGTACATCTTTTGGTAGTTTCTTGCAGAAAGTAAAGGTTCCAAGATGTCTCTACTTATTCTCACCACGCCTAACTTCTTAATGTTCTCTATATTTTCTTCACTAGGTTCAAGTCTTTTGAACTTTTGTCCTGACAAATAGGCATTCACAGACTCTAATATATTAAGTGCAACTCTAGCGTCTCCTGAGCTGAGATCTGCTATATAATCGATAGCATCTTTACTGAGAGAAATAAGATGGAGGTTAAAGACCAACTTTCTCGTCTGGTTCAATAGATAAAGACCCCGATTCAAAATACGAACAAGGGCTTTATGATCTAAGGATTCCATTACGAACGTATGCATTCTTGAAAGAAGAGCGTTGTTTAAAGTAAACGATGGATTCTCAGTTGTAGCACCTATCACAGTAACAACTCCTTTTTCGATGACAGGTAATAAAAGATCCTGTTGTGCTTTGTTGAATCTGTGAATTTCATCCAAGAAAATCAATGTCTTAGTATCGGTTGATCTTCTGTCATTTTCAGCATTGGTGAATGCTTCACGTAATTTAGAAGCAGTTACAGTGGGGCCAGATAACTCTAGGAATTTATAGTTACTAGAGTTCGCTATAATTCTTGCTAGGGTAGTTTTACCCACTCCAGGTACACCCCAAAGAATGAATGATGGGATATCCTGTGAGTTGAGCATATTCCTTAGTAATCCATTTGGTCCTACTAACTTCTCCTGACCATGGAAATCATCTAGAGACGTAGGTCGAAGTCTTTGAGCTAAAGGCAATCTTGAATCTCTTCTCAATTTGATGATGGTTTGAAGTTTTTCATCCGGTCCTGTCGGTATTACTTGAGGTGCTAATTTAATAGGTCCAACCTTAGTCACTTTTACCTTTTCAGATTCTTTCAATTTCTCTGCTTCAAGTTTATTCTTCTCTTTGATTCTCTTTTCGGCAATGATTAGATCTGTTAATGAAGGTGTAGTCCTCTTCTTCTCTTTCTTTTTATCACTAGAATCAGCTCTTAACCCTAATACTTTAAATCTATCTGCTACATTTTTCTTTACTGCCTCTTCAGTTTTAGCCTGTTCTTCTTCTAACTTTCGCTTACGTTTCCTTACCTTTTCTTGATCATCTAGACATGAATTGACATGTAATTCGAGTTGCCCAGAACCAAAAAGTTTACCACAAAGAGGACATTCTAGCTCCATGATAATCTTAATATATTTCTTCGCGTACGCGATTGATAAAGGGAAGAGATGACTTTAGAGACAGTATGGAACAAGCTTCCCTTAAGATCTGTTGAACTCTCGTTAGCAAGGGTGTTAAGATGTGGACAAACATTCAGGTGGAAGAATATCGATCAAGTTTGGTGCTTTGGTATTGAAGATCGTATTATACTTTTGAAGCAAGATGATAGTGATTTACATTATTCATGGTTAATGAAAGAAGGCAAAAATCACAGTATTGCAGAGAAAGAGACATTGGACTTCATTAAAGATTACTTTGCATTAGCCATTAATCTCGAAGACTTATATTCAGATTGGCTGTTGGTGGATCAAAAGTATCATAAGGTTTTGAAAAATTCACCATTTGTGAAATTTCCTGGTATTAGAATCCTTAGACAAGATCCTTGGGAAACTACGGTTTCTTTTATATGTTCTTCTAATAATAATGTTAAAAGAATTTCCAAAATGTGTGATAGTCTTTGTAATGAATTTGGTGGGTATATTAATGATTATAATGGGCATTCATTCTATTCTTTCCCTCGTCCTGAGGCCTTAGCTAAACCTGGTACGGAGCAGAAATTAAGAGACTTGGGTTTTGGTTATAGAGCTAGGTATATCTACAATACTGCTTGTAAATTTACAGATAACGATACTTTCCCTGATATTACTATGGATAACTTGCACAAAATGAGATCAGAACCTTATCGGGAAGCTCATGAATTTGTTCTTCAGTTAGATGGAGTTGGCCCCAAGGTTGCCGATTGTATATGTTTGATGGCTCTTGATAAGCATGAAATTGTACCGGTTGACACTCATGTTTATCAGATCGCTACTAGAGACTTTAAATTCAAAGGTAAGAAAGACCTAAAGACCATGAACAAGCAGGTCTACGAAGACATAAGAGAGTTTTTTAAGGGCCTATTTGGACCTTATGCTGGTTGGGCACAGTCTGTGTTGTTTGCATCTGACTTAAGTGACTTGAATAACGGTGTTAATATTACACAAGTAAAGGAAGAGACAGTAGTAGAGATAGAAGATACCAAGAAGAGAGTTGTTACTAAACGAGTGGAGAAGACTGTCAAAAAAGTTAAGGTTGAGTAATATGTATTTGCAATATAGATTTCTATAAAATTCATGTCCTTATCGAACCCCTTCCTATCGCAGGCGCCAGAATATCTGATACCAACATGTATGGCTATGTTAGTTAAATGCAGAAGCTGTTGCCTTCTGAGTTCTTGCGTCCGTTGCTTAATCAACGGATGATGTTACTACTTACAATATTAAAACATTCTTCAACCAATGAACCAATGCTAAGCAATGCTCTGGCTAAGAAATCCAGCCAATGCTCAAGCTAATACAAATTCACAGCAAGGAAAGCAGACTTACGTTTAGTACTTCACTGACTGACCGTCAAGTCACACCAATTTTTATTCTTTATTGTAAACTTCATGCTCTCCTCCTCTCGTAGCCCTCTCGCCCTGCCACCGCAGGGCCCTCTCTCTGCAACTGACACCGGACCGCAAGGTGTTCTTTGGGTC
>PPMW02000042.1:0-44992 GCA_003707025.2 Yamadazyma scolyti | reverse complement strand
CCCACACCAGGACACACACAACACCCACACCAGGACACACACAACACCCACACCAGGACACACACAACACCCACACCAGGACACACACAACACCCACACCAACACCCACACCAGGACACACACAACACCCACACCAGGACACACACAACTACTGCTATACCTCCTAATGAGAAATACAATATCCTATAGCAGTCTCTCAAGTCTCTGACTTTTAGTCTCAAGACTGGTCTGGTAAATCAATTGAGGGAGGTAGAAGAAAAGATTCGCGTGCATATATAATGTCCATTGAATCATCCGAACGAGAGGACTCTATTTTTGGATAAAAGGGATAAAGAATATTTTGAAGTTGCTAAATCAAGTTCATATTTATTTCTGTACGAATGACCATTGTCAGATTGAGCTCAAAATTTTCATGAAGTGCCGCTGTGGACTAAACTCATTTCTACTTTTACAGGTTGAAACTCGGACTGGTTTAACACATCACATCAAAAATAAACTTAAGAGAAGTGAATCAATGAGCTAAATATCCAATATATTAACGTTACTTTTCAACCTAACAAGCGAGACTTTGATAGCGGAAAATCTATCTTCCAACAATATTTTGCTCCATTATAATACGAAGGCATATTTGGATTTTGCTCTCATCTGTTCACCGTATTTGTAGAATAAGAAAGGAACTGGAATCAAACAAAAAGCAAAACAACCTAGTAATGTGCCGGCCCATTTACTCTTCATGTTGACAAACATCTGTCTGGCGAACAATGGGAAGGCGGCACCGAATGCAGATCTCAAGAAAGTGTTACCAGCCATAGCAGAAGCAGCAAAAAATAAGTAACAGTCGATGATGTAGTTCATACAAGGCAAGAAAATGGCAATCAAACCGCAACCAATGGGTACAGCAGCAAGAGTTGGAACAATCCAGTGGACTTTGTCCGGGTACGAACCAGCCCATGCTAGCCAGAATAAACCTCCAGTGAAAACAAAGGAACCAATCATCATTGGTGGAAGCCTCTCTTCTGGAATTGGCTTTCCACCATTGGCATCCATGATTCTCAAAAATCTTCTCTCAGAGTAAAGACATATTAAACCACCAAGAAATGTTCCCACAAACATGGACAAATATGGCAATTCTGCATTACCAGGCTTGAATCCATATCCAACTTGAAAAATCAAAGGAATAGCAGTCAAGAACAAGTATAATAAACCATAAATAAAAGCATTGTACAAAGAAATTAAAAACAAAATTGGTTCTGTAAATAACATTACTAGAGGTCTGGTCAAATTCTTTTGGACAATTTCTTTGATATCCAAATTGATTTCTTCATGTGACGCAGAAATACCCCAGTTACCAGTTCTTCTTCTCAACATTTCAGCTTTGCGTACTAAGATGATTTGATGATGGGTTTCTTCTAAGATGAAAACGTCACCAATAAGAGCCAAAGAAGCAACCATACCTATAATATATTGAGTCCATCTCCAAGACATATGAGAATTTCTTACAATAAAGGCTGAAATTATAGGAGCAAACATTGGACCGCCAAACAAAACCATTGCGAAAAGGGCAATAGCTTGACCTCTGACTCTAACACCAAACAAATCTGCCATAGCTGCAGGTGCTGCTGCTAAAGGTGCAGCGCCTACAAAACCAGAAAAGAAACGAGTAATCATTATAGACTGAATGTTTTCTGAAGTACCAGAGGCAAAACAGAAACAAGCGTAACCAAAGCAAGAAATAACCAAGACTATCTTTCTGCCGAATAACTCAGTCAAAGGACCCCAAATAATAGGACCTGATGCAAAACCAAAAATGAACAAGGAGGTACCCAAAGTAGTAACAGTTGATCCAACATGGTAAATTTCACCAACTACTGGACCTGCAGCTGAAAACATGGCAGAACCAGTAGAGATAGACAATGCATTCAAACCAACAACTGCGCAGAATAGAATCTTTTTACCTAATGGGAAGTTGTGAGGATGTGTTGGGTCATCCGGGCCATCAAAACTGACAAGATATTGCTCCTTATCTGGTAATGGAGGTGGGTATGGTCTTCCGCCACCCATGACTGGCAAAGGCTCATCAATGTCATTAGCCTGTTCCATGGCTTTATCAGCACCTTTAAGTCTTCTACTCAATGTTCTGGAGGCGGAGACGTTGGATTCGTATCTACTCAACTCGTCACCGTTTGCTGATATCATGTCATCATCATCACACTCCAAATCAGCATCATTGGACTTTCCCTCATCAGCTACACCAGTGAAAGCCTTGACTGGATCCGTTTCCTTCTCCAAAGAACTAGATTCACCACCAGTTTTTGAATCAATCTTGCTGTTATCCAATGCAGTCATAAAATCTTTTTGTGAATAAGTGGGGTATCTATTTATTTTATATGTCGATTTTTTTCTTTTTCATGACATGTTGAACGGCCTGTGTAGCGTGTGGGTGTTGGTAAGTTGGTAGACTGTCAAGATTGTTGAGAGGCAGAAAAGTTGGCACGGCTGGTTTGAGACACATTTACGATCCTTTTTATATTCTGACACATATTTTCGGTACTTTTCGGTACTTTTTATGTTCCGAAACATCCGAACATTTTATATAACGAAATGTAACAGCATGTAAACTTGAAGTCAAAGTATCCTTCGTTGCCTTTGCGCTAACCACACATGTCAGTGGTGGTAATATCACTCCAAATGACGTTCGGACCAACTAACGTAACCTCTCCAATCACCACCATGAGGAAAATTCATACACCAGACCCCATTATGAATATGCTTGATGTACTTACTCCGAGCCTCTTCTAATCCGCCTCTAACTGTGCATTCTCCACCACAGGTCTTGCAGCTCCCAGCAGCTGAAAATATGTTTATAAAACATCTGTACCCTGATTTACAAGCTAGAGTGTTTCGATTCCACAATCTTTTGATGTTCTATAGGCTATTTCTGCTGGTATCGAATTATGTGAAGCAGAAAGAAGCAGCGGCACCTGCAGAACTTGAAGGTTGCCACGTAATATACACAATCCTTGACGTTAGTAAACTTGCTAATATGTTACAGGTATTTCAGTAGGTAGTCCATACGGGCTCGAAAAGTTAAAACCTCTTTTCTATCACGGAACCAGGTAAAACAAGACGTTTATCGGACGACGAGCTGCGTTTCTTCTACCCTTTACATTTATGGCTATCCTAGGAAGGTTTCAAAGAAAATGTTGACGAAGAGAAGTTCAAAACAAGTTAGAGAACTAGCTTATGCATCAAGTGAGAGTACGTATAAACCTGAACTTTTCCTGGAGCTGATGTATTAAATTTACCATTATTTCCGATACTAAGAGTACCTTCTAATATCGTGGCCAGTTTTGTGAATTTTCTGGGTCATCAGGACTATCCCAAGTGACAATGATACCAGTTTCCGAAGATAGATATTTGTTGGGAAGCTCATATTCAGGCTCTTCCTCTTTATAAGTAAATACATTTTGGCCCAGGAGTGAGTACACCAACCTGCCAAAAAAACTACTTCTAATAAATCTGTACACACCTATTATCTATACCACGACGAGATACTGACATCTTTCAAAGTATATAGAGAGAGGAATGTAATTACTAATCCTCGCCGTTCTTCATTTACGGTTTTTTCCTAGTTAGGCATTTTGCTACCGGAAAAATCTGTTTTTGGGCAAGCACCATGGCGTCTCATGAGCTGACAGTTACTGTTTATATAGAAAGTAGTCAATCAGGGAGATACCAAGCACTAACGTCTCTACGAAAAGTCATTTCCTTGTCCCCTTTCTTAATGTATAGAATCATACTCATCTATATTAAATTCTACTATATACATGTTGTTGATCATCAGAAAACGAGTTATTTTTTAAATGGTGTTCCCGGAACTTTTGTTGACGTCCTTTTCCCTCCAGTTTCCTTGGACTTACCCTCCAAATACACTTTCTGCCTTGATTCTAACTTCCTCTTTGGCAGGTATCGTAAAAATATTTTCAACAAAAATATACCTCGGATAGTGATTATATTCCTGAAAACCCTAGAAGTTGGTTTACTTGGACATGACTGAATTTGTGCCTGAAATTTATCTGTGACTGTTTCTGTCTACGTGAGTTCTTTATTTATAGACCAGGTGTGGAACTTTCAATGGCAGATTTACGGCAGAGTTAAAGCAATTTCGCTGCTGGCAAGGATCGTCATTGGATACAGTACAGAAGTGTTCTATCTACAATGTTTAAGAGTTTAGTTCTTGATAGAATACGTGTTTCTATTCTCGTCATTTTAATACACACTACAGACTCCTAAATCACCTATCAATGATATTTTTCTATGGATATTAAGATTATTAGCTCTATTGTTTTGCCTCTCTATCATTGGTAACTGGTGATGAAAGTACGAGTAACATTCATAGCCCCTTTACTTAACTCTTTTTATTCTTTTTGTTGCAGATTGGTGTTTTGGACTAAATACAGGGTCCTCATGATAGAAGATTTTCGACTGAACTCCTAAATTGAATTGAGAATTGTAGAAATCACGAAATTTCATGTATTTTCCATTCTTAAACGGTCTTGTAGGAAAGAAAGTGGGTGACTTAAATGAAGTTGAAGGACAGAGTTAAAGGGTGTTTAAAGATGGCGGTGCCTCTGTCATCGGTGTCCGAAAGCTACTCAAAACTTTCTTCTGGCCTTTTTCAAAACATCCGATTCTAACAAAGAAGTGCATCAACCTGATCTACAGTATATCATGATTGTATAACGAGAGGATACTAGTTGGTCATTTCATGGCCAAAATGCGTCACCGTACAACCCCTCTTCACTGACAAAGGAGGCAAGAAGCAGCGGAAATGCCTCAATTCCGGAAATGTACATGCATACAAATACGGTCATAAACATATAGAGTGGGAGAGCGAGTTTCAAATTGAGAGGGGGCTACAATAGACTCAAAAACTAACAGCGTTCAAACAGCGAAGATGTTACGTCATTGAAGGATGCCCCTCTCACTGTAATGTAAATCTAAAGAATTTGTACATCGATGGCTTCGGTAATACTGTTAAACAATGCAGGTTACAAATGACGTTTAGTAAAATGCATAACTGTACCCCTAGGATAGACCATGTGGACCCAAGAAGTGTCATTCCACTATATTGGAGGTTTCAAGACGTTTGGTGCTCAAATTAGTGAATCAATAAAAACACCTCAACTAGTCGATTTGTAACAACTGCCTCATTGGTCGTAAACTTTTTCCCCATTGTAAGAGAATTCAATAGCTGATGTTTATAAGGTATGAGGTATAAGGTATGCCCATGAGATGCAGACATACTGTAGCAGTCATAAAGGCTCATAGATTGCTGTGGTCACCAAGAAGTAATGGGTATGATCTATCAACGCAAAAAAAATACTCACACGTAATCATCACTGAGATAAGTGTATACTACTGAAATTGAGCTGCCATAGTTTAGCTACGTGATCAAACAACCCTATACAGTGACATCTAAAATGTATATGAGCATCGTCAAGAATTGAGCATTTCATTACGGGGTTTCAACATGTACGGGAAAGAAAACATATATTAAGGCCCCAAAGATACAAAACGAAAAACAAGGAAACGTCAGAAAGATGTCAAAATGACATTATTGGATACTTAAAAGGTATATCCAAAGAAAATGACTGCTATCAAGATCGATAAACCGAATTGGGCTGCATTGGCAGAACCTTCGTAAGCCAGTAAGGTAGCAACATTGCCCTCGCTACCGGAGGAAGTAGATTGGGCTGCAACAGTTTCCTTAGCTGGTGAAGCTGGGGTAACTGGGTAGACGGTAGTAACAGTAGTTTCAAAAACACTGGTGAATACTTTTCCGTCAGAACTGAAGGTACTGCTGCATGGAACAACAGTAGTAACAGTGACCACCTTTGGAGAAGGTTGAGGACCATAGGTAACAGCTGGAGTTTTAACTACAACTTCGGTGGAGGAACCGGAGACTGTAGTGTAGGTAGTGGTGTAGTCCTTGGTCCAAGGTTCAGTAGTTGTTGGAATGCCTGGAACAGGAGTCTTGACAATGTACTCAGTGACAGAACCGGAGGTAGTGAGGTAGGTGGTGTCGTAAGTTTCTGTCCAAGGCTCAGTGGAGGTAGGAATTCCAGAAGTAGGAGTGACAATAAATATTTCCGTCGAACTATCTGAAAGGGTGGTTGTATAAGTGGTGGGTTGAGGTCCTGGGATAGTAGTTTTTGGAATCTTTGGAGTGGGAGTGACAATAAATACTTCCGTCGAACTATCCGAAAGAACAGAGGTAAAGGTAGTTGATCTAGACCCTGGAATGGTGGTAGTCTCAATTGGGTGTGTAGGAGTGACAACAAAGATTTCTGTTGAGCTGTCTGAAAGGACGGAGGTAAAGGTAGTTGACCTAGACCCTGGAATGGTGGTGGTAGAAATTGGTTCTGGACAGTAAGTTGTGTCTGCTGCTGTATACCATGGAATATCTGACCCAGTAAGATTCTGACCTGAAGGTGTTTCGACCGTTAGTTTGAGACCCGCAGGGCCACCGTAGGAATTATAAAATAACATTTTCACTGGGTAGTATTGTCCTTTTTTGAAGGAATACGAGGGAAACGATACACCCAGTTCAACAACCATGACGTAACCTGCGTCTGTATCTGCGGTGAGTTGATTTGATTCGCAACAGTCTAAGGCAACACCGTCTCCCACCAAAATCTCAAGAGCATTGTTGATCTTAGTAAAGTCAAATGTATAAGTTCCAGTTTCTGGAGCTTTGAAATATCCGGTATAACCCAATCCCAACAGCTTAAGCTGGACATATTCCTTATAAACTGTGTAATATGTATCCTCTTTAACATCATCGTTATATGCCCAATTTATGTCAGTGACACTGTCAGTTGCATAGGACGTTGTCTTTTGCATTGCATCAAAGGCTGCTCTAACGGTGTCTGAATCGGAACTGATATAGTCACCGTCATTTTCAGTAACGTTGTAAAACTTTACTGTCAAGCCAGAGGAGACATCATCAGGTGCACATCCATCGATAGCAGTAACCAAAGGCACAAAGAGTGCTAAAGCCTTGATTATATTTAATTGCATTTCAATGTTTTTATTCCATGAAATTGAGAGGCATATATAGTTGGTTAGGTTTTAGTAATGCTGAAAGGTCAGGTTTTTCTAATTCCTTTTTGGGTCGTTATCTACCTAAAGTGGTTGTCATAAGATTCAAGTAATGGTGTGGTATTGTTAATGGCAAATTCCTGTTTTGGGTGAGTTCATACTCAAAGTGGAAATGTGAAGGAGTTCCATGTTGTGAATTCTATTGTTAAATGAAAGCTGGAGTGTCCCAATAGGGAATATCGTACCAAATAGTGATTAAGCATCACAGATTTCCAAATATCAGTAGAAGCCACTTACCTTTTTGGACAACATGTGTCCAAAGTGGTAAGGAATGCGTAGATTTTCAAAACAAACCTGAGATGGCTTATGCATAATCTATTTTGCTTGAAGTGCATAAACAATGCACAGGAGTGACCGCCTAGGAAATTTTTCACCAGACTGTAATTGAAGATGACCAACTTTCATGTGCCATGCACGATTCATTTCCCTATTCGGATAAATAGTGCCCAAATTGGCCTTCGGATAATTAATACAAGTTTATCTTGTTTGAAGTGCAGCATGAAAGGCATGATTTTTTTAGCGGCTAGCGTGTCCCCGTTTGGGACAATTGATGTTCTCAATGGGAACAGAAAGTACTTTGTCGATGGAAATGGTGGAAGCGGGCTCGAAACAATTCTGTTTCTATTGAAGTACGAAAACAAGACCTGAAGCATTATAAGAGCCAGTCTCAACCTCTCTCATGAAAAATTATGTCTATGGAGGTAACCAGAAGGGATTTGAAATGTTACCAGAATGTAAACTATCAATAAAAGCTTAAAATGGCTCCAGGTATTGATGCAGTTTCTATTTTGCGTGAAGTACATTAACAATGTACAACATTGTCCACCTTGAAAAGTTCTCACCAAATGGTAATTAAGCATCACCGGCTTGCAAATACCAAGTACGATTCACTTTCCATTTCCGATCATTAGTACCTAAAATGGCCGTGGAATAACTAATCTTGAGGTCAATTTTTCTATAAGGTGCAGGAACAAAGTAATTGTTCATTGTTGAATAGAGCTGTAGCATTCCTTTTTGGTATAAAAATTACCCGAAATGGATTTCAGATTTGATTTTGCGGAGGCTGCAGAAGTTAGTGTCATGCATTATGCACATTATGGAAAAACCTGGCTATTACAAGTTTTGTTTTAGATATTAAGAGGTAATTGTTATGGCTAAGGATTTCTCATTTATGATATTGTTCTCCTTGAACAGGAGATTCTATTTATGCACCGTAAGCAAGACTGAATCAAGAACGTTACATTTACAAACTTAGATCGCGGACTTTTAGTAAAGTGAAGAATCTGTAGGACAATGACAACAAGCCATATCTACGAGAGTCGTGTGATATTGGTTGCCTTTGAGAGACCGTGTATTCAGCGGTCTAGTATCCATAGGGGATATTGTTTTATCCTGCATGTATCCTTCAATCACTAGTGTAAAACATAAGTAAGCTTTTCGGAAGCTCGGATTCGTCTAGCCGAGAGTTCAGCAAGTCAATGATGGCGTTACAGTACTAAATCCCATTGTTATTTTTTGTATCTCATAATCAGACTGAATATGGCCATTGTTTTATTTCTAATACATTGTTTTTGAATGAAGGTCAATCGCGTCCTATTGTTATATGCATCTAAGGGCTATAGAAAATGCACACTTAACAATGGGTGAAGTTTCCTCTTTGGTACATGTTCGTAGTACCTTGCAACGTCCTCTAAATTCCTCGTACTTGAATAATTTTGTTAAAAGAATGAGTCTATTTGTAAGGGATGCAAATATACGTCGAAGATCTGTATTAAGGATACAATTTATATAATTGGTAAAAGTACAGAGTTGACAGAGGTGAAAATATGTTACCATACACTCGTGAGTACGTTCTTGGAAATTCGTAGATGCTTTGCTTCTCGGCTATCGGCAATAGTGCTACACTTGCCAAAAAAGCGGCCAAGCCAGTTCCAAAACCCACCATTCGCTATAGACATGGTATGCCTGAGGCTTTTGTTTCGGGTAATCGATCGGTTAAGTCGGCTACTGGTGTATCTTCTACAACTGGTGCCACTCATTCAAGTATGATCAAGTAAAAGGAGGGTGGGGATTGTTGGAAAGAAATCGTATTAGGGTTGTCTTGTCTCTTAACCACTTTTCTAAAGCCCATATATTGTTACCTGTTTTGCTGTCGTCACACCTACAAGAGTCATTATCATGACCTTTTCGATACACACTCTAAGATTGATCACACTATAAAAGTACCAATAGTCATTAAGGAGTAAAGACCTGTCGTATTCAACATCAAATCCATCTACGGAATCAGAGTCAATAATTCAAGCATGAATCGAGGAAGAATTCACGACACAGTCATCACTAGAGGATTTTCCTCACACACGGTCCCACTGTTAGTAATTGGACGGCACTCAGTAAGCACAGTATGATGACATCAGTGAGCCAATGGAATAATTGTAATCAGGGGTAGCTAAAGGATCGTTCGAAGCTTAATTACAAGTGGTGGTCAATAATCACATACAAGATAATCTCGGGATTGATGTCTTGTCCATATTGCAAAGACTAATCAATTAAAAGAAAGAGAGTAGGTAAAATTGCTGTTACCCACTTGTCGAACTTCACCCAAATAAGAGGCCAAGCATATCTACTTTACTACAAACATTTTATTGAGAGGAGAAGGCGGCTGTCGACGCAGTAAACAGCAGGTATAGCTCAAGCTGGTTGATGGCTCAGGCATCCTTCATGGCGGAATTAGTTTCCTACCTGAAATGATAATAGAAACTTTGCCTTGTTTGGGTCGTTTACGAAATTCAGCCACGTCCATTCATTATATGAGATAGTTGCACTGTGTCCATTCCTTTTCAATCCAAGCAGTCTTTATGGGATCCTCTAAAATGCACTATGTCGGAAAATGGATGTAAATACACTCGTCAATAAAAATATATCTCTTGAGTAGTCCATTGAAACTTATATAAACAGAGGGTATTAACTGTGTTTTCTTTCATTGTAGAATTACCCGGTAAGAAAGAATCCAATTTGTAATGGGATATAAGGAGGGTCCAAAATACTGACCCAGTCTTCATGGTATCTCAATGTCAACTTGTAGCACCAGCATAAAGTTATCTTTTAAGACTAATGGTTTTAGTCTTTATAATCTCAATTGATAGATTTAAAAGGAAAGATTCGTATGCAGATATTGAAATTTAATTGCAACTTTGAAACACCATTCAATCCCAAATCATTTTTTACTAAAAAACTTATGTGATGGACCTTACGGAAATGCTCATATTCCCTTGACTTATGGGGTTTTCCAGGCTCTGAAGGCCGTTCTTATAGGCGGTGGCGTGGGTATAACTTCAATTCCTAATCCTTGAATCATAAGAAGAATTCTGATCTCATCAAGGCTTAGTTAAATTGAATTACCCATAATTTACGTTTCCACAATTTATCAAATAACCTTGAGGGGCAAGCTTAATAAGGTATGAAAGTAGAGGTGTCAAATTGTTTGAAACCAAAAATTTCTCCCTCGTAACCAAGAAAACGTTGGAGTTGATGAGCAAAAAGATGGATTTCCCTTTACTATCTAAATTAAGAAATAGAACAAGAAATTAAACGGTAGAAGTTCTCTTTGAAATTTGGTGAAACACAAGCTAATTCGTATGTTCTTGAATTATACCATCTACAAAAACTACACCGACTCTTTAAACGAGACAGCCACCCAAAAATAAAAATATCGTCTAACTTGCGATGATGAAGTTGTATTGCGATTACAGACAAAGTTAAATAGAGGTGGGGAACATGACCGAAATTGTGTGCAAGAAATCTCACGTACGTTGTAGGTTAATAAAAATACGTATAATTAAAATACCGAAACAAAGAAAAACCGTATGAAGTCAGAAAAGAAAACAATTGACTAATAGGCAAAGAAGATAGCTGCAAGAGCAAGCAAGGAGACTGAGTTCCTGGAACCAGTACCTTCAGAAACAGCTGGAGTTTCTCCAGACTGTACATTTTCGGAGCCACTATTGGACCCTTCGTTAGCACTGGAACCGCCTTTTGCACCACTAGTAGCCAAGACAGTGGTCGAAGAAGCGACACTCTGAACGACACTTCCCAAATACACGACAGTCACACCATCGGATTCCAGGGTGTAGGAGGTAGGAGAGGAACAAGGAACAGTCACAGTAGTCGCAGAGGTGACTCCCACAACCACTACAGTCACACCCTTGGATTGCAGGGTGTACGTGGTTGCTTTAGAACATGGCACAATTACAGTCTTAGTGACGGAGCCAGTTACTGTCTCAACGATTTTGGAGCCAGGAGTCTCAACAGCATTAAAACCGGAACCTTGTGGAGTCTCGACAACTACAGTGACTAAATCCGATGGATTCGATGGTTTCTTAGTGATGGTGGAAGTATATGTGCCAGTCCATGGAGTTGTTACAGTGGTGGTACCCTCTGGGGTCTTCTTAATAACGGTAACTGGGTCGGAAGGATTGGTAGGAGTTTCAGTTATGAAGGTAGTGTAACTTCCGGTCCATGGGGTTGTTGTAGTGGTAGTACCCTCTGGGGTCTTCTTAATAACGGTGACTGGGTCGGAAGGATTGGTAGGAGTTTCAGTTATAAAGGTAGTGTAACTTCCGGTCCATGGGGTTGTTGTAGTGGTAGTACCCTCTGGGGTCTTCTTAATAACGGTGACTGGGTCGGAAGGATTGGTAGGAGTTTCAGTTATAAAGGTAGTGTAACTTCCGGTCCATGGGGTTGTTGTAGTGGTAGTACCCTCTGGGGTCTTCTTAATAACGGTAACTGGGTCGGAAGGATTGGTAGGAGTTTCAGTTATAAAGGTAGTGTAACTTCCGGTCCATGGGGTTGTTGTAGTGGTAGTACTTTCAGGAGCACTGCTTGCAGGAGTACTGCTTGCAGGAGCACTGCTTGGAGGTACATCAATAATTACACTGACCGGATCTGATGGATTGGCAGGAGTGATAGTGGTGGTACTGGTGTATGTCTTAGACCAAGGAGTTGTAACAGTGGTGGTACTTTCAGGAACCTCGACGATGACGCTGACAGGCGCTGAAGAATTGGCTGGGGTAATAGTTGTAGTACTGGTGTAGCTTCTAGTCCATGGAGTTGTTGAAGTGACAGTACTTTCAGGAGCACTGCTTGCAGGAGTACTGCTTGCAGGAGCACTGCTTGGAGGTACATCAATAATTACACTGACCGGATCTGATGGATTGGCAGGAGTGATAGTGGTGGTACTGGTGTATGTCTTAGACCAAGGAGTTGTAACAGTGGTGGTACTTTCAGGAACCTCGACGATGACGCTGACAGGCGCTGAAGAATTGGCTGGGGTAATAGTTGTAGTACTGGTGTAGCTTCTAGTCCATGGAGTTGTTGAAGTGACAGTACTTGCAGGAGCACTGCTTGCAGGAGCACTGCTTGAAGGAGCACTGCTTGAAGGAGCACTGCTTGAAGGGGTACCCGTAGGAACGTCAACAATTACACTGACAGTTCTTATAGAACCTGAGCCAATAGGGTCCTCAGTGGTAGTAGAAGTACCTGTGCCTGTCCATGGAGTGGTCGTTGTCTCATAGACTTCACAGTAACCATCGGTATCGAGGTCAACATAATACCAAGGGATTTGAGATCCCATAAGGACATCACCACCAGGGGTGGTGGCGGTGAAATTCAATACCACGGGGCCTCCATTATTGTAATAAAGCACCTTGACTGGGTAGTACAGGTCGGCATCTAAATGTACAGTAGTGTGGTCGTTTTTATATTCAGCGTCTAAACTGTACGTGACGACCTGAGCGTTACTGTTGGAATCGCTGGTGGAACCACAGCACTGAGAAGCAATACCTGCACCAATGGCAAATGATGCAGTGTTGTCAATTTCAGTGAATGTGAAGACGTAATCACCTTCAGTTTTGGCGTAGAAGAAACCGGTAAGCTTCATCCCAAAGGAACCATTATTTGCACCAGTACTACCTTGAACCGTTTTTCCATATATCTTCTTGTTTACCTTATAATCAAGTTCCTTAAAATTAATATCGGTAACACCATCTTTTGTCATAGTTGCACTGTCAGTGTTGATAGTATCAAGATAATCTGGAAGGGGCTGCCGAGCTAAAGTTTTCTCCATGTAATCGACATGAAGACCATTTTTTGTATAAACAGGATTACAACTGTCTAGCGCAAAGGCTGTTGAAAGTAAGGTAAGTAATCCAAAGAGTTTCATTTTCTAATGGGAAATCATCTGGAAATCCATGGTCTTTTATACTCGTCGGATATTATACGTGTTCCTAGTTGAGTCCTGCTTTTACCGAACAGGAATTTTAAAAACCTAATTTGGCGAAGGTCAAAGTAGTGGGCGTGACTTAGATACAAGCTACCGAGCCCCATTAGGTAATGCCTTGGCCAAAAAGGGTATTCGCGCTCCATTTGGTATATGCATGAGACGCAATTTTGATACATTGTCTTCAAAATGCAGTGTAACCTAAGTCAGTCGTACGATTCCGATTGGATACGTCTCCTCTACCTTTCACAATATGGACGGTTTCTTGTATGCACAGATTTAAATTTAGGTGGAACGCTGACATATATATAGGAGAACTGGGCGTCCTCAGGGTGTTTACCATTTGGCCGTTGTCATTATGAACAGGGGTGCTTGAATTGATCCAGTCTTGAGTTAAATGACTTCCTAAAGAGGAAAAAATGCTTTTCTTTTGAGCATCCATAAAGGTTACTGGAAACGTAAATGCAAACAATTGTATCAATGTCGTGTCCAAAGGTTGCATGGTATTTCTTAAAGAGGATAACAAGTTCCCCCTTTTAGGATGCATGAAGATTACTTGGGAATGTGATTGTAAACAATTACACCCACTTCGTGTCCAAAGGTTGCATGGTATTTCTCAAAGAGGATAACAAGTTCCCCTTTCTAGGATGCATGAAGATTACTTGGGAATTTGGTATATTGCTTTTGTGTCCAAGAATGGCAGTCCTGCCGAATACGCTCGATGTGGCTTTAAACCTGCCTACTGTTTCTATTTTCTGGAAAAGAAATCTTAGAACCCTCTTTTTGAAATGGCTACTTTGGATGTTATGGAGGTATGATTTTCTCACAGACAGATTACCCTTGGCTATTGAGAATATCAACTTGACAGCTAACTGAAAACGACAGTATAACAATGGTTACGTTGCCAGTTTTCATGCATCGTCTAAAAAAGAAATTTTAGATTTGGAACAAAGGGATTATGCAAGAGACAAAAAAATGGGGTCATTGGTCAGAAAGCGCATTGTTACTGGATTTCAATCACGCATACGTTATGTAAATAATGCTGGTACCCTCAAAACTTGCTGTTTTCAACTGTTGAATCCATATTTTTAAGTCCCAACGAAAAAACGGAAGCGGGTTCATTGGTCCACCTCTGTCTACAGAAGGACAATTATAGAATGATATTGCCTGTTCATCACGAAAGCTTTCTCGGGAACGTATAACTACTATTCTTTCGCATTACCGAGCCTTAGAGGCCTATCGGAACGAATGAATGTCTTCTTGAACGTTTTAAGTAATGTATTTACCTTATTAGGTTTTACAATACAATGTGATTACAAATGGTTGCTTACCACTGGAAAGATTTGGTTTTGTTGGCTAAAATACTACACGAAAGGGGGCGAACAGTGACGCCTTTTGGGTTAAGCGCTTGGCGTTTGAATTTGCAGTTTAGATCATTACAGTTACAATTGATACGTCGCCTCGGAAAAGGTAAATTTTTTCTGGAAATACTCAATAATTCGTGGACTAACAAAGATTTCCACGACTCTGATGCTGTAAACCATTATCCAATCATTAGTATCCTCGATGTATTAGGTAATGCGATGCATTTTGATTGGTGACTCCATTCATGGCGAACAATACGAGGGATCTAAGTACAGGCACTACTATTTGATTTGTCTATTGTTCCGCTTTTTTGGGTTGCATATTGCACCTTGAAATATAAGTGTAAGTGCATCAAGTCCTCGGGAAGCCACGTAAGTTAAATCGCAATAACTGGTTACAGAAGGGGTATTTTTCAACCCCATGACGACAGGAGTGAGATCAGAGCATTGTACCTTGTATATGTACAAATACAACGATAACTGTGTCCTTTGTTTTCACAGTAGCACCCGAGCGTAGAGGATTCTTGAAAGAAGTAATGAGCTGATAACTACTATATCTTTTATTAGCAATGAGGTATCTCGTTGAAGAACTCTATGATTCAAATGGCCAAACATGGACCTTCCTAACATCCGCTCGAATATGCAGGAAGCGGGACGTATCTGCATACAAATCCGTAACTATCCACGGAAATGGTGCGAAGTAAGACTGGAGTTTCAACTGCATATATAGCTAATAATCGGGTTTTTTTTTCATCGAGATGTCATTCAAAGACGTGATTGACCCTATCCTCAAAAAGTGGACTAACCCGAGAACTACAAATTATGTTCCACAAATAGTTGCTGGTGTATCACCAGAGATGAAGGTATCGTTTGTCAACGTGCGGCAGGAGTCAACAGCATTGACGATCTAAAGGAAACAAACGAAGATACCATTTTTGCTTGTTTTCATGCACAAAGGCTCTCGCCACTACTGCAATAGTGCAATGTCTATTTTGGAAACGTTGTTAACTAATATAGAACAATGTGTTGCGGGCAAGGAGAAACAATGCAGAAGATTTCCCAAATTGGAAATTGTTACGAAACCATGATTAAGCATCAAAAATCTCCAAAACAATGCAAAGCTCACTTTCCTACTTAGGTAAACAGGGCGCAAAACAAATATTCGATAATCAATGCAAGTTTTAGTTTCAAATGAAAACAACACATGAGGAGTTATCACAACCAGCTTCATCATATTTATGTGTCCTCGATGGTAATCAGGAGTTAAAACATTTATAGGATGAACCTTTATGAAAATTTCAATCAAGTGTTATGTTAGTTGGTATGGAGAAACAACACTCACTTGTAGCTTCCCGTTTCTACTAAAATCTGTACAAGGTGAATTTTGAATTTTTGCGAGAGTTGCAGAAGTAAACACTTGATATGTATTATGCACCGCAACTTAATTTGCTACGTTTCTTTCGGGTTTTGTTGTGACACGACAAGGAACTGACATTACCTAATGATTATCTTTTTTCCATTTAGAGAAAGCTACAGAATGTGTAGTTTTGGGATTTTAATAAACATAATTGTCACATTTACGTTATTCAGCGGTGGAACATCATTCAGATGAAAGAACTACAAGAAACCGGAACTGCTTGAGTTCGGAGATGCAGGTTGTCTTTTAGTAACGGTGTATCAGAAGTATAAGGTCCATAAGTGCTGACATATTGCCATCGTGATACTTGGGCAACCCCTAATTAGGCTTTTCGGTAACTCGGTAACCTCAATTCAGAATCGCGTCTAGTCAACCGTGCATTGTCCATTGTTTCTTTGTGTCTTCAATCATACTGCATATACTTGGGATTTACTATACATGGCATTGTTTGCATGGACTCGTTTATTGAATTGCAAGCATTATCGATAATTTGTGAGGTATCTTCAAGAAGGCTGTGCTAGCCACTCGTACCTGCATTTGGCAATGCTTTACTAAAGATTAGTAGTAGTCTGCGACCACCCATACTTCCCATGTACTGACATTTTAGTATTTTAACTTAGCTTTCATTATATTAAAGTCCTTGCGTTAGTAATGCATATTGCTTGTTACAACGGTGCCGCATGATCTCTGCAGTAGTGGTTACAACTTTTCTTTTTTGTTTTCATTATCTTTGTTACGTATCACATCTGAGGGGGATATGCAGGACCGCCACACTCAAATGTAGCTGCAGCCAGCAGTTGATGGTACCTATAATATGTTACTCTTTATTTACAAGCAGATACAATTTTGTAGCATTTATGAGATTACCCTACCACTGGCTATCAAAGGGTCAAGAATTTCATATGGAGTAAGAAGGGTAGAGTGGTCAAATGACATGATCCATACGGTCACCTCTCAGCTGTAGATGACTCAAGTAAAAACATATCCGTAAAAGCCATATTGATAGAATTATCATCTAGGATTTCATGATATGCACTACTGGCTCCCAACAACTCACTCGATAACTGTTTCATTCTATCAACTTCGTCGCCACTTGCATTTAGGGAGACTTTGAGAATATTATCCACTATATTTTGAAAGACCTTAGAGCATTTGCTGGCGAAAATCCAGTTTTCACTAAATGCATTCAAGATCTCTATCGATAAATATATCTCAGATTTAGATTGATTCAAGTCAATACTCCAATTACATAAACAGAACAATAAGCTCGAACACACCGTTAAGAAACGATACAATGTAATCCAGTTCAATGGTAAGAGTTTTGCTTTGAAGAGCATGTGGGTATGGGAGAGAGTCTTGAGACAATATTCACCGAGGAGTCTAATCCTATCTGCATCAGGCCTTGGCACCAAGTAGTTTGGACGGCACAAAAGCATGCAATTATGATAGAATCTTGTCAAATACCAACCGTCAGAAATATGAAATGAGAAGAAATTCAAATTTTTTGGAGAGTGAGGTAGATTGATATCAATCCACTCCTTCAAATAGTCTTCTATTTTGTCAATGTCATTTTTACTGTAGATCTCTTGGGCCCTACAGGAGTATAACCTCATTACAATGTTACCTTCGATTTTCCTCAAGTTGATGATAGCAAGAATTGTTTTGAACGTAAAATTCTCCTCGCCCTCAAGTTTGGTAGGGATAGGAACATCGATATTAAATTCATCAATAGTCAAAGGTCTACCTAAACTTACTGATAAAAGACGATCCATATTATAAATGCTCCAGAATAATCTGATTTTCATCTCTCTCTCTAAGGGATCATTGTCTTGTAAATTGGAAGCTCGATATAGCCCTAATCCTATGGCCTTTCTAGAAATCAATCCAAAAAGATTCCATGTATGCACTCCTTCAGGTTCGAAAAATGAATATATACATAGTAATAGTAGTAATTTTATCGAGTCTATGCCATCTATATCTATACCTTGAGATAAGTAGCCAATACATTTATAAGCGAAGAATTTCCCAGAGATATCCTCTTGTTTAAGTAATCCCACTCTAGATAAAGTAGTGCAACCTATGGCCATGATCATATATACTTCATATTCAAAGCAGCTAGAAATGTTTTCACTCAAGTACTCAAGTTGGTGAAGCTTCTTTAAAAAAATCCTCTTACAAATCAATGGATATGACCGATGTGTATGTTTGAAGAATGCTTCAACAAATTGAAAGGCTAGATTTCTGGAAATTTTGGGACATTCAAGATTGTCTACTTTCCCAAGAATTGAGTTGGTAAATCCTAAGGTCTTAAGAAGCAAGTTGATATCTTTTTGGGGTGGTATCACCGTACCTGACCCTCCAATAAAGTTTCTGTACGAAGGAAATGAATCAAACTGTGGAGATCCTTGGAATGCCTCAGAAGACTCTGTGGTTACCTCAGAGTCCTTGCTTACTTCAGAGTCCCTGTCAATAACAGACCCTCCCCTTATCTCAGAATCCCTATTGACACCAGAGTCCCCGTTTAATGAAAGCATCTTTCGGTCAGCCTCAATACTGAACTTACTGTAGACACAAACTCTGTCCATCGTAATACAATTGTAGCACCCATGTATATCTTTGGAACACTTTCTCTTGAGCCTCAGACAAGGTATACATGCAAACTTTGACTTTAATATAGTCTCCTTATAGCCAGACTTAGTTTCTAACTTGAACTTAGAGGTGAACTTCTTAGAGTCGTACTTGGTCCCTGATTTCCCCATAAATAGAAAAAAAAGTTAGCGAGCGAAGCGGCTAATGTAAAATAAATACTCTACTTAGTTAAAAATTCTATCTAAATAATTCAACCAGTTTAAGCCCAAGACTTTCTCTATCTTTGTCTTAGACCAACCTTTTCTAGCCATTGCCAATGCCAATTGTTGTCTTTCAGCTAAAGGACCTAAAGGTTTTACAACTTTTTGAGATCCCCAAGGAGCCATAGTTCTAGCATAACCTTTATCTTTATTACACCATTCCATGAAAGGAGAAGGCCTTGCATGACCTTCTGAAGCATCTGATCCAATTCCTACAGAATCTTCTCCAATTAGTGAGATTACGTAATCGACAACATCGACATAATCATCAATGGTTGAGTCATTACCCTTTGGCATATGAGGACCGAATTGACTGATACCTACAAAGCCACCTTTTTCACCAATCAATTTGATCAACTCATCAGATTTATTTCTACCACTAGCACTAAGAGCAGCAGGTAAAATATGAGAGAAACAAGGGGGCTTTTTAGCATATTCAATAACGTCTCTGGTACTTTGTTCTCCAACATGAGATAAATCACATACAATTCCTAACCTAGCCATCTCATCGACAACTTCTCTACCAAACCCAGTTAATCCAGAATCTTTCAATTCAGTATATCCAGCACCGGAATAGTTTTGAGTGTTGTAAGTTAATTGCATAATTCTTACCCCCAAATCTCTAAAAATTCTTAAGTAACCTAATTGATCTTCTATACCAGAAGTATTTTGCCAAGATAACAAAACCCCAGTTTTACCTTCCTTTTTGGCAGTCCTAATGTCTTCTACATTATGAACTTGCATTATCAAGTCAGGATATTCATCAAACCATTTTTTCCATTGAATAACATTTGCAATAGAATCATGAAAATTCTCCCATAATCCACAGGTACAGGAAACAACGGTAATTCCGCCAGCTTTCCAAGCCTTGAAAATGTCTTCACCAAAATTACAAATGTTTAATCCATCAAAGTGAATACTATCTTCATAAATCTGTTTTGCCTCTAACTCACTAACCATTATTAACTATCGTGGTTTGAATTTTCGAACTAGCATTTTAGGAATTTATCTAAATGGCGATGGATCCACCGCTTTTCCATATCGGGTAATTTTCCGGCGGAGTCGGCTTTTCCGCACAAAATTCCGCTTTTCCACACAATGACATAATGTTTGCCGATTCTTCATAATACCGGGAAAAAAAATGAAAAAGGTGGTGTAAACGGCTCTTGCTTTTACGAGAGCCACAACAGTGACGAAATACGGATTGTCAAATGTTGCATATCTTATAATATTCGTATTATGTGAAGACCATATCTGGGCAACCGTAAAGGGTAATTTTGGTGCGGATTTCGTTATCTGCGATGCGCATCTGTCAAAGAGCCACACCAGTATTCAGTTATATAATGATATTAATTTAAATAATGGTACATCCTCCAAAAATTTGTGATTTTCTTTAAAGCCGTATTACGATACTAATGAGTGAAAAAGATATCCACGAATCTATTGAAGCTGAGCCTTCGCTGGTGGTAAGTTCTAGTTCAGAACCTCAAGAACCTACCCGTAGGTCTAAATTAAGAGGTCTTATCTGGGACTCCCTAGATAAATCTCCAAGAGAAAGAGCTTATGTGTTTAAGATTGACTGTTGGATTATGACCTATGTTTGTCTTTCCTATTTTATTAAATACTTGGACCTGACTAACGTTTCAAACGCTTATGTTTCTGGTATGAAAGAGGACTTGAACTTTGGAGGAACCCAGTATAACTGGGTCAGTACTTGGTACTACATCGGTTATATCATAGGACAGGTTCCTTCGCAATATGCTATTAATAAAATCAGACCTTCTATTTGGCTTCCAACTATGGAAATCATATATGGTGCTTTTGTGATGGGAACAGCCGGTGCTAAAAATGTGAATACTATTTACGCTATCCGTTTCTGCGTGGGTTTATTTGAAAGTACAGCATATGTCAATATTATGACTTTACTTTCCAATTTTTATTTACCCGAAGAATTAGGTAAAAGGTCTTGTATCTTTCAAACATCTTCCAGTGCAGCTCAAATGTTCTCGGGTTATTTACAGACGGGGTTACATAAGGGTATGGATGGAAGAGGTGGCCTTGCCGCTTGGAGATGGCTTTTCATCTTTGATGGTATAATTACTATGCCGGTAGCCATCGCTGGTTATTTCTGTATTCCAGATGATCCTTTCAGTTGCCGTGCTAAGTGGTATACAGAAAGTGATAGAGAAGTAGGAATTCAAAGAATCAAGAGGGCCAAGATTAATACTCGTCCTGACATACAAATCAAGGATTTTATCAAGTTGGCTAGTGATTGGCCTTTATATCTATTCTCGATCGCTTTTACTGCCCATGTTTTGGGTATTAGATTATATGGATACATGAACCTTTGGCTTAAGTCCACAGGTACTTATACCATTAGTCAGATCAATGATTATCCAACTGCGGGCTATGGAGCTCAAATTTTCTTTACTCTTTTATGGGCGTGGTTATCTGATGGAATAGGTCGTCGTTGGCCTGTTATTGTTTTGGCATGTATTCCAGCTATTATTGGGTCCATTATTCTCTGGGTTTGGCCCGAAGAAAATACTGCTGCTTTGTTTGCAGGATGGTATCTCTTATTCATCGAAACTGGTGCTGGTGCTCTTTTCATATCTTGGATATCTGAAACTTTGAGTACTCATGCTGAACAAAGATATTTATTGATTGGTTTTGTTGAGCTTGTTTCATTTGTGTTTACCACATGGGTTCCAATTTACTTGTTCCCAGCTGATCAAGCTCCTAAATATAAATTTGCTTATCCTATGGTTTTCATGTTTTTCACCATAGAAGCCATTTGTGCTATTATTGGAGGCTTTATTGAAAAACTAGAGAAGAAAGGGGTATTAACTAACAAACATCACAAGGAAATGTATACCGAGGATGAAGAGAACGAAAAGGTTTTAGCTTAGAAATGTACTGGTAATTTTTATGGAAATCCATAGATCCTCTCTCTCCAAGATCCGTAGATCCCAAAATTTCTTACCTAAAGGGGAAGCGATTACGCCGCCTCTACGTTATCAATGACACACCGCATTCCGCCCAAAAATTACTCTTTTCGTCGACTGTGGCCTTTATATATTTAATGAATTCCAATCTCATCTCTAATTAATGAGAGTATTCGTGAGCCAACTTTTCCATGAGGCCAGTTCGTTCGTACTGAACAAGGTTACTATAGAGCACTTCCGTAGCAGACATTACTTGAAAGGTTTCGAAAACGTGAAAAACCGATTCAAAAATGACGTAGACTGGGTTTCTGGAGCATTGAATCCGTTCTTAACCAACGATGATGATATTTCCATTGGTGTCTGTACTGCTTGTAACCCAGCAGGAATGATTGAGTACGATAGTTTTATCCAGATTCTAGAAGATATGGTCGGGGAATATGCAAAGTACGTTGCTGAAAACGGTGCTCCGGATGTATTGATGCTACTACTTCATGGCGCCAACTTAGTAGACGGACTAGCTGATCCTGATGGTTACTTGATTGAGAAATTCAGCGCCGTCAAAGGTCACAGTGAAACCACTGTCATCGGAGTTACTCTTGATTTCCATGCAAATATAAGTGATAAGCTCATTAAGTTGGCTGATATAGTGGTGGTTGGGATCGAATATCCTCACGTTGATACTTATAAACGAGGACAGTTAGCCTCAGTATTGTCAAGATCAATAACCTTTGGTGAAAGGCTCAAAACCTTCCGGTTTCCAATCCCAATTTTAACATGCTTACCAAATCAGGCTACGGTGGAGGATCTTCCTTTTAGGAAGTTGGTTGATCTTGTCGAAGAAGTCAAGAATAACTATGGAATCACTGATTTATGTGTTTCTGGTGGATTTGCCTTTGGAGACTGCTATGATGTTGGTATGAATGTTATTGCCATAAATGATGATATAGAACCGTGTCGCAAGGCTTACAAAGAGATTCTGGAAGCTGTGTGGAAGATGAAAGATGAACTATTGAAAGAAATACCACGTATAGAGGAATCATGGGCAAAAATTGAAGAGAAATCAAAGAAGGGGACAGTTGTAGTAGCTGATGTTTCTGATTCTCCCGGCTCTGGAGGAAATGCCGACGAAACTCATCTTTTGTCTAAACTAATTGGCTCTAAAAGCAAATTTGTCAGCGCCTTCCACGTAGACCCATCAGTGGTTAAGCAGGCACAAGATATAGGTATTAATAACCAAGGTGAATTTATTTTTGGAACCCAATTAACCCATCCAGAGAGTAAAATCCTCAAGGTCAAGGCCCTGGTAAGTAAGCTTTTAAATTATGAGTACAGAAACGTAGGGCCCATGATGAACGGAGCCAGACTTTATGCTGGGCCCACAGCAATTCTATCAGTTGAAAACGGGTTGATAATAGTCACCACACAGAGAATACAAGCGTATGATATCAATGCCTTTCTTGCTCTTGATGTAGATATCACCAAGAACTATCCAATGATCGTGGCGATCAAGTCAACCGCACATTTCAGAGCCTCGTATACTTCAATAGCAGATCAAGGAATCGAATTAGTCAGGGGACACGGCTGGTCAGATATTGACTTCAGATCTTTCAGTTACCAGTTCAGGAGGCAACCTATATTACCCTTAGAGTCCATTGATCACAAAACTTGGAAAGATATTGCAGATAGTTACAGTTGAGTATATATTCTCTATATTACATTGTTTAATTCTTAGCTTTGCCTTCTAGCCACTGCCTGATTATTGCTGGCAATGACTCTTTTCAACTTGAGTTCTGGAACTCTTTTCTTTCTAATGAGTTTGTCCCCTTCGTATTTTTGGAAGATGAATCCTTCATGGAGGTTTTGATCTTCAATCATTTGGTACAAGTCAGCAATGTAGTCACCTTCTTTTGGAAACTTCAAACCATGAAGACGGGCTCCCTTCTCAAGAAGCTCCATTTGACATTCTTTCTCCATTATCTGTTGTGGTGGTAATACTAGTCTACCACTGAAATACCTGGCAATGATACTTCCTTGTGACTCAGCAAACGGAAAAGGAGTCACATCTTTACCTAACCCAGCAAAAGCTAAAGAAGGATCTTTACAATAAAATATTTGCTTGTAAAGGTCTTGAATATACCTCTTTTTGCAAATATCCACTTTCAAGAAAGGAACATCGTAAAGGTATCCTGTACAAAAAATTATCCGGTCAATACCAGCGAGCTTTTCCTTGCCATACAGCAATGATCTCTCTTTATAATTGTACTTCTCAACTCTAGGTACTAGCTCAATATATGGGTTATCAACCTCATTCAAAATGGTGGTGTCTTCACTGGAAACATACACTTTTTTAGCCGTTGATGATATTTGAATAGCGATATCACTCCCACTAGCTCCACCCCCAACAATAAGGACAGTTTGGTCTTTATAGATATCAGGATTATCAAAAAATTTAGCATGAATAATGGATTCTGGATCACTCTCCTTCCATTCTGGTAGCCCTTCGACTTCTGGAAACCAGGGGACCTCGAAATGGCCATTGGCTACAACCACCGCATCATAAAATACAGTTGAAGTTTGTCCATTTAGTACATTTTCACTCAAGACCTCCCATTCATTACCCTTCTTCTCTACACTAATGACTTTGGTATTGAAGTACTGGGAGCACTCTCCGATGCTCTGTGAGTACTTTTGCAAATACTTCAAAACTTCACTTCTATGAGGAAAATCTTCACTACCTTGGGGAAAAGGAAAGTTTGTGTATTCCATTGTTTTGTAGAGAATATTAGTTTCCAATCTCTGATACATGGGGGAAAAGTTGTATTCGTTCGCTGCACTTATGTCCTCTTCAGTTTGATATTTAGATTTATTAGGTAAGTAATTCCATACACCTCCAAACCCATTTCTAGTTTCATACAAATCAATATTAAAGTCGAATGGTTCGGTGTTTAGGGTTTTGATCACCCCCATCCCACTGGGACCACCTCCAATAACAGCAATTTTCCTGGCCTCTTTAACTGTCATCAATTATAGGTAGGCTCAAGTCCACAGTTTTAAACTGTTATAGAAATTCCGCTCTTAAATTGCCTATCAGGGAAGACAATGTATTTGACCAATCTGGTAATTTTCGAGCGGATAATCGTCATGCCCACAGTTTTGATAAAAGGTCCGCTGTGAATTTGCCTATCTGGGAAAGCAGTCGTATGACCAATTCGTTCTAACCAATGCGGTAATTTTCTAGTGGATAGAGAAAGCTTTGAGATAAGGTTTAGTCGTGCTAGCGGGAAGTCGTAGGTTGATTGTGGATTCAAATACACATATTATAAGCTGAGGAGTTATAAATCGCTATTGGCCAAAAAAGAATTGATTGTTCACTGTATTGTTATTCGAACGCCGATTTCTCTTCGACTCGTCTTTATCGTCCTCAAACATGAGAACAGTGATGGAAATCAAGATGGTCATCAATTCATCGTCAATATGTTGAACTCCTTTCAATTCTTTATCCAGTCCAATAAATAGTATAGCACTCTTCTGATGCTTTTTGAACGGCATTACTGTTTCTTTATCAATGAGTTGAGCTACCTTTGTACGGGATACAAAGTCTTCACCACGGGCTTGAGGTAGAAAAGCTCTTCTGAAGAGAGTTGACGTCTTTCCTTGTAAAAACTGACTACTGGGGTTGACATCATTATTCACTAAATTATCCGCCATTGAAGCTTGTTTCTTATCCAACACAAACAAATAGTTACAATAATTATCGGCAGAAAAGATTCCCTGATCAAAATGTGACACCCATCTGTATCTAGTACTACCAAAATTAAAATCTGTAATTGGGTAGCTTTTTGATTGAAACATGAATATCGAATGATCACCATAAGCGATTTCAAATCGCTTATACTCAAAATGATCAGTCTTATTCACAGTACAATAATCTCGCCAATCTTCATATCTATTGAAAGGCTTATCTGTGGGGACTTTAGGTACTCTAATATCTAATATTTTGGCTCTTATTCCTGTATGAATTTTAGCTTCCAAGATAGGCAAACACTCTCCAAGTCTTTGCATATCAAGTACCAATTGTGTACCATTTGTCTTGGAAGCTTGATATCTCTCTCTAGCATCTGTGTCTACATATGCTTTGTAGTTCGTTCTTGCAAAAGAAGTAGTAAACGGAATTTCATTACGAAAAGGTTTGTATTGTATCGGTATCGCCGATAAATCAGTGCTGCCGAACATGTTTTTTTCTGGTAGGGGATACGGCACTATTTTAAGGTTGCACGCACTGCGCCTATCAAAAGACCGTAGTGACTTGTCACGGCATTACATACTGGTCACTCCTCAAGTCGGTCTGCTGGTCACTCGGCAAGTCACTCTGCAAATACTCAGTGACCGTATTGTAAACCATAAACTGCTATTCACTACGAAAGAGTACATAAAATCATTATCATTAGTTCTACACAGTAATTCTATTTGCCTCCTCTATGTCGTCCTCAAACATGAGCACAGTGATGGAAATCAAGATAGTCATCAATTCATCGCCAATATCTTGAACTCCTTTCAACTCTTTATCCAGTCCAATAGATAGTATAGCACTCTTCTGATGCTTCTTGAAAGACATTACTGCATCTCTATCAATAAGTTGAGCCACTTTTTTGCTCGACACGAAACCTTCACCACTGGGTGGAGGTAAAAAGGCTCTTTTGAGAACAGTTGAGACGCTTTTCTTTCCTGTTAGTAACAGATTACTGGGGTTGACATTATTATTCACTAAGTTATCTGTCAATGAAACTTGGTCCTTATCCAACACAAATAAATAGTGAAAGTTACGACCGACTGATAAAACTCCCAGATCATAATGGGATATCCATCTATATCTAATACCACCAAAGTTAAAGTCTGTAATTGGGTATCTTCTTGATTTAAACATAAATGTCGAATGATCACCATAAGCGATCTCGAACCGTTTGTACTCCCAATTTTTCGTTTTACTAATAGTACAATAATCTCGCCAATCTTTAGATCTATTGAAAGGCTTATCTGTGGGGATTTTAGGTACTCTAATATCTAATATTTTGGCTCTTATCCCTGTATGAATTTTTGCTTCCAAGATAGGTAAGCATTCTCCAAGTCTTTGCATATCGAGTACTAATGGCGTAGCATTTTTTCTAGAAGCTTGGTATCTCTCTCTAGCATCTGTGTCTACATATGCTGTATAGTTAGTATTTGAGGTAGTAAACGGAATTTCATTTTGAAAAGATTTGTATTGTAACGGTATCGCTGGCAGCTCAGTAAACGCTGGTAACTCGGTGTCTCTGAGCACGTTCTCTTTCTCCTTGCT
The DNA here is from genome assembly GCA_003707025.2 of Yamadazyma scolyti. Taxonomy (NCBI): domain Eukaryota; kingdom Fungi; phylum Ascomycota; class Pichiomycetes; order Serinales; family Debaryomycetaceae; genus Yamadazyma; species Yamadazyma scolyti. The sequence continues at coordinate 17,644 of PPMW02000042.1, read as the reverse complement.
CATGTTGGCCTAAACGAATTAACGGAAATCATTGATTGATAAATAAGGCCCTTTGGTGTATGCACTATTTAGGGTTCAATGCACTGCGCCTATAGGAGACTAATGACGTCACGGAACACATACTGGAACTCTAAGTCAGTCTCCACTCGTAGTCACTCGAAGTCATCTGAAGTCACTCGTAGTCATTCGAAGTCACTCTGTATAGACCTGCTCAGTGAATTCCTACAACCGTTTTACGAGAAGTCAATCATTCATCCACGTTTCGTAATTTTTGCAAGATGTACATTGATTTCTCTAAAAGCCAATCGAACACTCCTTGGCTCCGCCTTTCTATCAGTGTAAATCTGGTATAAAATCTGGTGTCGAACATTTGAGTTTGGGCCAATATTGCAAACCAAAATTTTACCAAAATTGCAGCCGTACGGCTCTAAATTCATCACGCAATCATGACAAAACTATCGATTAGTTTGCATAATCCCAAGCCTGAGTACCTGTTCAACGATGTAATCAGGGGGACAGTCGTTGTTTCTACAGATGGTATCAATGTAGAAAGTATCTGGGGAGAATTTCACGGCCAAGCGGTGTCTCGTAATACTAAACAGGTGAACAGTGGACCCAATAATAGTATACAGCGTCGTGAAGCAACTAAATCTCATTTATTGGTTTCAGTTCGAGTCAAGCTATTCCCACCTGAAAGTATAGACAAGGTGAGTAGCTCCAAGGAGTTTACACTAACTGCTGGAACTCATGAATATCCATTCGAGGTTAAAATACCTGGTCCAGACTTTACTTTACAATGTCTTCAAACAAATTCATTTTTCGATGATTTTCACTTCATACATGACGAACGTCATCCCTGTTATTCCCTTCCTCCTTCTTTTCATTTGTCCTCTGGCTATAGAGATTTTGCTGAAATTGATTACTGTGTGAAAGCCTGGATCAATAGAGCTTCATTTTTTAAATCTAAGGTTGTGGACTCAGTTACCGTGAAGTTCAATCCCTTACATTTAGGGACTCCGTCAGTCTTTGCCTTGATCAAAAAAGGAAACTTTGTTTCGGATTTTCGGTCTGAACAGACGTGTATTAAGTATGAAATTAATGATGGTGAAAAGAAAGGATTCATAGCGAGACTATTTGGAGCAGGAAAGCTCAAACTTCCTTTGGAATTACGACTTTCTTTCTTACTGGACAATACTTATGTAAGTCAACACGGAACTACTCACCGGTATCTTCAATTTGGGAGAAATTTTGCTGATTTTGCCCGAATATCTTTGGCTGTTCCCTTTTCCCATGATACTTTGATGAACCTCCTTTATGGAGAGACTATCAAAAAAGAAAGAAACGTTCCTTCCTTAATATTATCACGCCTTACCATCAACCTTATGAAGCACATCGACTATAGAGGTGCCATGACAGAGAATTGTACTGTAATAACAGAGATAATGGATAAGTTTCCAAATCTTAAATTCGATATTGCTGATTTCGAAGAAGCTCCTTATGAAAGGGAATGGAAGCTGAGATACATAGCGTCACAAAGCACACATTTAGTCAAGAAGGACATTGGATATGAGTTGATCTTGGACCCTCTGATCTACGATTTTGTCATTCCTGATCTTGGTAATTCGTTTGTCACTTGTGATATTAGAAAGTGGTTCAGCGTGTATATTTCTATGACAGTAAGAACCCCCGAATCAGAAAAAAAGATTCTGTTCTCTACACCCGTGATTATTACGGCTGCTAACGATGATTCACTTCCTGCTTATTCAGTGTCTACGTAGGGATCACTACATCTACTCTGGGTGCATCGATCCCCGTCGCATCCCTTCACTAAACAAGAGAATTCAGTGTTCATTAAATATATATGGCCTCTAATCTCCTTCCCCCCTCCCAAGGAGTCTTTAGAGCATCACGGCACCGTCATGGCCTCTAATCTCTCGCCACTATCACGGCACAGACGTCAGGGCAGCTTCCTTCAATTCCCTTAACTCCCATTCAAGTTGATGAGTATAAGACTCGTAACCGTAATAGACCTCTTCTATAATAGATAAGATAATGAAAGAAGCAAGGGAACCTACCAACCATCCACGCTGAACTTTACCTCCCCATATACCTCTAAAGGCAGTACCTACACATACCAAGGCAGCAATGATCTTGGCTAACCCTTTCATGTCACGAAGCACTCCCAATGTCAGTTCAATTATCATCTCGGATCTCCATTTGGCCTTCTTGATTTCCTCAGGTGTCATATTTGTAGTGTCTACTATCTTTGGAGAGAACACATAAAGAACCCCCACAAGTGTTAACACCGCTATAGAACCAATTAGTGCTCTCGTCTTGTTGTTAAAGGGCCTGTCAAAATACTTCATTTCGGAAATTAATTGAGGGATTTATTGCCTTCTAATAATAACCATATTTTTTATGGCATCCTGTATATACGTCGAAATTGACGCCGACATCGCTCAGAACTGTGCTTAAAATTGACACATTTACTTACTATTTACTAGATACTATTAAGGCTGTTCCTCTTTCAAGATACTCAAAGAATCATTGATCTCCACCGGTTCCAAATCGACATCAGTGGAAGCAAATTTTCTTGCAGGAATTCTTCTATCGAATAAGATATCTAACTCCTCGTAAGTCCTACCTCTTGACTCTGGTAGCCTAAGAAGAGACCAAATGAATGTAGGTAAAGCTGTTCCAAACCAGACGTAAGCAGTCTTTCCTTTCAAGTTTCCTGAACCGGGGTTAATTATATACGGCTCTACTATATTCGAAATCAAAGAAACGAAGTTATAAGCAGTCCTTGCCAAAGCCACTGTTTGAGCTCTCAATCTAGTGGCACTCATTTCTGATACAATGGTGAAAGCTAATGGGCCAATAGTGGTTGCGTACGTTGCAACCCAAACTAAAGTAATACCGGCTTGTGCCCATCTGAGTCCTGATGACTGAGCAGGAGAACCTAAAATACCAATCAATAATAACATGAACGTCAAGATACCGTAACCAGTACAATAAATGGTCCTTCTTCCAAACCTATTCAACAAGAACCAAGAACAAATACATCCAGTAAATGCTATGGCAGTGACACCCAAATTCAACTTGTAAACCTCCCCAGATGCTAAACCAGCCTGACTGAAGAAATAAGATGGAGAATAAGCAAATGTAGAACCCGATAAGACTTGACCAGCAAAAGTAACACATACAATCTCAGTTCTTCTCAAGTTGGTACCTTGGAAACACTGGATATAACCTTTGAACCCCTTTTCTTCCTGATTCTTGGCCTTCTGTTGAGCTTGCTCCAAGGCATTGGTATGAATCATCAATGCTAACGTATTCGGAATTTGATGGTGAAGATCCTTAGAGCATAATCTCTTTAATGCCTTTTCTGCTTTGTCATGCTTACCACTTCTTACAAGCCACCAGGGTGAATCCGGAGCCAAGAAAGTTAAGATAAAAAGAGGAATAGGCCAAACCCACTGAACTGCAAATGGAATTCTATAACTCCATCTAGTTGTGTTGCTTACAAGACCTTGTAAAACACCAGCAGAAATAAATTGACCAATGGCCCAACACATATTAACATAGGCAGTCAAATATCCTCTCAAAGCCAAAGGTACGACTTCCGATGAATAAGTAGGACCCATAGTAGCAAAGATACCCCAAGGTAAACCACATAAAACTTGACCAGCAACTAAAACACCAACGCTAGGAGCAAAAAATGGAATAAAGATAAAACCAGACATGACAACTAAAGCAACCATAATTGTCATTCTATGACCGTATCTTTCAATCAAAAACCCATTAGCAAGGACTCCAAAAAGAGTACCAACTTGTGAAGCACAACTTAACCCAGTTTGCCAGGAGGCACTCAACTCGTAATCTCCTTGATCATTAATAAGCTCACCATATTTCTTCTTAAAAGAGGGGTAGGCATAAAATGATCCCATAAGACTGTTATCATAACCTTCCATAATGATGGTTGCAGAAAGGACCATTGACCAAAAGATACTCTTTTTATAGTACCTTAAACCTTCTTTAAGGGTCATATCCTTTTCAAGAATAGTAGCTTGCTTAGCATCTTCTAAAACAAAAGCCGTCTTAGCAAGATCCTTTTTGAATGATGAAGCATCTGATGCTTCTTCCAAATGTTGAATCTCTGGCTTAATAACCTTGTCTTCAACACTCATTGTCTTTGGAAATATAATGAAGAAACAGTCCACTTTATATTGATTGCATGGAATGGAGAAACACAACCTGCATCTCCATCAAAAAATAATGGGGTAACCGCATTTCATCAACGGGGTTGAACGGGTAAGTTTTGCACCCAACATCATCCAGATAACTGTCAAAGAGGTAGAAATTAAGAGAATATTGGATAGTACGTTTATTATGACCTTTGATAATGTCCAAAACTGAAGTTTACTATCAAGTATTGTGTGTAATTTAGCTGGAGATACCCGTTGCACACGCGGCTCAATCATTAATCGTGGAAAGATTTTTGTGGAGACAAAATTGCGTCGCAAAATTCCTCGCTCATCTTCCCCAGGTTTTTAGATTTCAATTTCAATTACGAGATTGTGGTTTTTCTGACGCGGTTTTAAACGCTTTTGTACTAGGTTCATTATACTTGAATTAACCTAGATTTACTCTTAATGTAAATTTGTCTTCCTTAACTCCTTGGGAAAACTAATAAACCGGTCTAAGGGAATTATTGACTTCCAATGGAAAAAGAAAAAGAAAACTTTTCAGGATCATAACCCTGCAGGATTTCACGAGAAATATTCCACTTACGATTTGCGGCTAGATTTTTGAGGGCCTCGATATCTCCGATTCAGAGCCAATAGTATAGCCTCATAAATTGGTTCTTTATGACTGATATATCTTGGCTCTTGACTCGTCGTATCTGATTATTCAGTGATCAAAAGTGCATTTAGTGTCTACTAATTGGAGTTGATAGGCGGCAGGCGATGAACCCGCGTATATTCTTTTTGGCATATCCTGTATATGATATTACTCACTTAGGAAAGAAGGAACCTGGAGTCATGAATTCTTGTATTACAGAATGATATTAGTCAGATTTCTTATACACTATTAACTCTTTCGTCTTGTAAAATACTCAAAGAATCGTCAATTTCCACTGCCACCAAATCAACTTTAGTGGAAGCAAATTTCCTAGCAGAAACTCTTCTATCGAATAAAATATCTAACTCCTCGTAAGTCCTACCCCTTGACTCTGGTAACCTAAAAAAAGACCATATAAAAGTTGGGAATGCTGTAGCAAACCAGAAATATCCCGTCTTTCCTTTCAAGTTTCCTGCTCCAGGATTGATCAAATATGGTTCTATTATACCAGATATTAATGAAACTACATTATAAGCAGTTCTTGCTAAAGCGACTGTTTGAGCCCTCAATCTAGTAGCGCCCATTTCTGATACAATGGTGAAAGCTAAAGGACCAATTGTAGAGGAATAAGTAGCAACCCATATCATTGTTAGAGCAGCCTGTGTCCATCTGAGTCCTGGAGTTTGGGCTGGCGAAGCTAGAATACCAATTAATAGAAGCATAGATGCCAAAACACCGTATCCTGTGACATAAATAGTTCTTCTTCCAAACCTATTCAACAAGAACCATGAAAAAACACATCCACTAAATGCTATAGCAGTGACACCTAGGTTTAACTTGTAGACTTCACCAGATGCTAAACCAGCCTGACTAAAGAAATAAGATGGAGAGTAAGCAAATGTTGAACCCGATAGAATTTGACCAGCAAAAGTAACACATACTATCTCAGTTCTTCTCAAGTTGGTACCTTGAAAACACTGGATATAACCTTTAAGCCCTTTCTCTTCTTCACTTTTAGCCTGCTGCTGGGATTGTTCCAAGGCATTGGTGTGGATCATCAATGCTAACGTATTCGGAATTTGATGATGGAGTTTACTGGAACACAATCTCTTTAATGCCCTTTCTGCTTTATCATGCTTACCACTTCTTACAAGCCACCATGGAGAGTCTGGAGCCAAAAACGTCAAGGTGAAAAGTGGAATTGGCCAAGCCCATTGAACTGCAAAAGGGATCCTATACCCCCATTGACTCTTATTGTTAACAAGACCCTGTAAAACACCAGCAGCGATAAACTGCCCAATAGCCCAACACATATTAACATAGGCAGTCAAATATCCTCTTAAAGCTAAAGGTACAACCTCTGATGCATAAGTGGGACCCATAGTAGCGAAAATACCCCACGGCAAACCATTTAATACTTGACCAGCGACTAACACTCCAATGCTAGGAGCAAAGACTGGGATAAATACAAAGCCAGCCATTACAACTAATGCAGACATAATGACCATTCTATGGCCAAATTTCTCAATCAAGTAACCATTAGCAAGGACTCCAAGAAGAGTACCACAATTTCCAGCAACACCTAAGGCGGTCTGCCAAGAGGCACTCAACTCGTAATCTCCTTGGTCATTAACAGGCTTGCCGTATTTCTTCTGGAAAGATGGGTAAGCGTAGAATGATCCGATAAGACTAGTATCATAGCCTTCCATAATAATTGTAGCTGAGAGAACCATAGCCCAAAAAATACTCTTTTTATAATACTTCAAACCTTCTTTGAAAGTCATATCTTTTTCAAGAATAGTAGCTTGTTTGGCCTCTTCAAAGACTAATTCTGCCTTAGCAATGCCATCTTTATTTGATGATAGATCTGATGCATTTTCCAAGTGTTCAATCTCTGGTTTAATATTCGTTTTGTCGTCAACGCTCATTATCTGTTTATGAAGTAAGATACATCCCGTTATTTATCATATTTCCTATGCCCCTCTAAAGTGGGGAATCGGCCCAATGTAGCACCTACCCAGTGTATTCAAGACGTCAACTAATAATCAAATAATGGGGGTGCACTTCTCCGCAATAGTCTCGATTAGGGTCCTGGCATCAGAGATTCCCCCAATTGTCAGAGAAGTCAGCTACATATCTAAATAGAATGAGAATAAATTGAAAGGAACTAAGCGAAAGTTCTAAGATGAGTAGTATGCCCACCTGTAATATGACACTTGCTCATGGAAACTTCATCAAGGTAATTGGGGTAACCTCTCCTCATGCGGCGCAAAAATCCTCGCTACCCCCTGATTACCATTGAACGTATAAAAGTATACCAATGAGAGTAGAAATTTGAATAAGACTGCCATTGTTCACGCTATAATTAATATCAGTCATCGAAGCCTTCCAAGCTCTTGATTGTATGCCAAAATAATTCGAATCTAAACTTTGACACTTCCAAATTGGTCTTTTGCAGCAACTCCGCTGTGTTGCATCTTTCCGTATTTCTCCCCTTTGGGAATTATCCCAGAAATAATACTGTGAATAGATTCGATATATTAGCAGTCGGATGTCACTTAACCTATTCACAAATTCTGGTTTGGCGTATACTAATAGAAGAGATGGATTAGCCTATTATATACTGATCCCCAATATAGATACCCTCTCTATATAATTGTAGATGTCACAAGACTAAGCCTTGATTTTTCTAAACCAATTTATTGACAGCCGCAGATGCTAATCATGGAGAATTCTTAATGATTCTTGCAATGGACTCAACAAAGCTTCTATCAAGCACAACGGAGAAACATCTGGGGCACTAATATGTCTTTTCGCAACTAAACCAAGCATTCATAGCAGTAGAATACAAGGCAACCAAGATAGTCATCGAAAATTTTGGATCACTAGACCTTCTCATCTCTAATTACCCCTTATTGGCTTCCTCGTAGCTTTCTTTGTTCCTATTGAGGAAGCTGATATAAAGCACCTTCTTTATTTTAGCTTATATATTCATATAAATACTTTGAGTGGCTCATACATGTTGTTTAGCTCATACATGGTGTCATACTTTCTGACGTAGTAGTAGTTATGGTGAATACCTAATATGTCTAGCTCCAAAGATTTGATCATTTGAACTTCGTCCTTGCTGATTCGAATATCAATAGGACTAAGATTTGTCTTCTTTTGCGGAGCAGCTTCTCGGTATCGAAATAGGTCTTCAGAATGTGGTCTTTGAATTAAGGGCCCTTTATTATCGCTATCCTCAATATGACTAGTGGCATAATTCACATTGGTTGTCCCATCGCAATCGATATAAAGACGTTTGATGTTTTGGTTACTTACGGTTAATCGGACTTTAGTCTCAAGGGTATGTATTTGCCCTGGCCTTAAAGCTTCCAAGAAGTTCTCACAGTGTCCCAGATGGCCACCGATGAACACCACATGAGCTAGACTATCGAATGATGTTTGAAACTTGGTAAATTCAGGGTTGAACTTCAAGTATCGAATTGTTGAAGTATCAAATATCCCTAACGGGACTTGAACTCTCTTTATAAAACCTTCCGTAGTAGGCGTAAGAGTAAGAGATGTAAGCTTCAACGAATCTTTATGAGTCTCCAAAGTTTTAAAAATATCTCCTTGATGATTTGTGATCCTCAAATCTGTTAAGTACTGGGACGATGTTTCCATAATATTCCACGAGTACTTTGTAGATAGCGATTTAACGTTTGGGATACCTTGAAACCTTAAACCGTCGTGATGAAGACTATATGTAACATTTGGGCTTTCTACAACTGGAAATGTCTCCTCCCCACTTTGAAAATTAATTTTGCAGCCAAAACCCATCGCTTTGAGTAGCAAATCTTTGGAGATTTGACAGTAGGCAAATTCTAAAGTATCCATCAATTTCGGCTCAAAAGAGTAACCATTTATAAGCCGAATAAAGTTATTAAGTGACACGAACGTCCCAGTAACCAAAGGTACTCCTGTAAACTTTAATCTCTCTAACTTCATTGGGTCATACACAATTATATTTTTATATAGGCGTTCCTTTACCAATTTGAAAAATCTCGAATTCAAAAGAAGACAAGAAAGTAACAGTTCTTGGCTAAGATAGTAAAGAATCAAGGCGATTACATCATCTGGAATGATTTCAATACTGATATTGGTGGTAGTATTAGTAAATCTTACCTTTCCTTGAATAAAGAGCTTGTTGTAATCCATATTATTATGGGAAGCAATCTAATTGGTTATATAGTGATCTACCCCACAAAAAATAAAGACTCCACCTTTCCGGAGGGTTACATAATGGGATACAAATCATTACAGTTCACTACTTGTAACGTTCCTTCCCATGCCATTGATGACAGAGGGAAGAGCGGGAGAGTGGAAGAATGAAAGTGGAAGAATGGAAGAATGAAAGCGGGAGAGTGGAAGAGTGGAAGAGTGGAAAGATGGAAAGATGGAAAAACGGAAAAATGGAGAAATAGAAAAAACAAGAGTAATCCCAAAGTCTGCTTTCTAGACGTGCTCAAGTACCCTGAATCTGCTGAACCTGCGGAACCACCTGAACTTGTTCCCGTCTAGCTACTCACTAGGCTCACATTTGAGTGAGTAAACTTTCACTATGAGACCTTTGAAATTCATCCAGAGATGGCCCGTATATCTTAATTTTACCCTTTATCCTTAAAAGGGTTAGGTTCATATTTAATCAATCTTTCAATATCATCTTTAGTAAAATTAGATATATAGGACTAGCGAACTTCACTAAGCTGGTAGTGCCTCGGGCTAAAAGGTTCTAACTTTCTGCACTGCGCTTAAAGGGTTGCAAAAAAAGGCAAGTACACAAGTGGCATATTCTTTCAGTTCAGCATATTTTAATCAGATCAATTGATGTCTTCTACGCTTGTTCGGAGGTCACTGGGCCTAAATATTAAGTTCAGTATGTGGGAAGATACGGAACTAAGACAGCTCCTCCAAAACTTAGGCTATTCTGAAAATAAGATTATTGGTCCCGACGAAGCTAAAACAATAGCCTCTGAATTTCTCAAGTTAAGAGCCTGCCCATCCCCATTTTGGTTGGCAGTAATCACGAGTTTTCCCTCCCAGTATTTGGTAGATAGGCCATGTTCATCAGAAGTCAGTTCCCCAGAGGCTAGTTCCTCAGAGTTCAGTTCATCAGATTCCGGTTCTAGCTTTGATGGTAGATCAGCTTCACGTTTCCAAACGAATGTACTCACAGAGTTGGATCTCGTCGCCACAGAAATCTCAGAAGGGACCATGCAGATGGGGTTGCAGGCTTGCTTGGACAGTCTGGCAACTAAGGATAAAACCCAGTATTTGAACAGAGAGGCTGCTTGGTGCACTGAGTCATGTCAAAGAAGGTATATAGATTGGGAGTACGACTATAATATGCAAGCCAACAGGCTGGTATATGAATTTATTGTAGGCATATGTGACCATGTTTTTGGAGTTTGTTTGATGAAACGATTACTTCCTTTGGTTGCAGAACATAGAGCAAGAAGCTAGGTATTTTCACACACCCTGGCTTAGATGTCGTTTGGCACAGAGAATATGGTAATATAATTACTGGTGAAGTGGAAGTCTCCTCTATTGATACCGTTGTGGACTCACTAGGAAAAGGGCAGACAGCTGATGAGTCATGTTTAAACCGACTTTTGTCACAAATGTTCATGCATGAATGTCTATATGGTATACTTACTGATTCAAAAACTTACCTTTTTATCGAGCTCGTAAGTGCTAAGAGAGCCAGTGAAGGGGTAGCTGTAGAACTAAGCTTTTATGGTACAAAGGCTTTGGATATATATGATCACAATCCAGCGAAGCTTTCACCTCGTGCCGCCTTGCTTACCTTTTTTGGACGAGCTTTACTTTCAGGCCCTGAAGAGTATAAGCAACGGAAACAACAAATATTGGGTGATATCAGCGATTGGCCAATAGAGGATTATTTAAATAGCTTTTTTGGTATTAAAATGGTGGAGAGAAATTATGAGCAGTTTAGGATTTCATTTTCGAAGCCAATCTCTTTGCCCACGATGTCTTTGGGACATAGACAGATCACTTACAACGTACCAGAAGATAGGATATTGCTCTATGGCGAAGATGGTAATTCCCAAGTATTTTCCATTCCCGGTCATAAATTAAGTGATTGTCTACCAGACGACTTCATGAACCGAGATGTGATTGTAAAGGTATTTGATCCCAGTGTTGTGTTCATTTGCAAAGCCAAATGGAAATATCGAGGTATAAGATACAGCATGCTGAAAATGTTTACTCGGGAATTGACCATTTACAACAAAATTCGTCAGCATAATAGTTTGGCACGCTCCCCCGATTTGACTATAAATGTCGTCAAAATATTCCGGATTATGTTCTGTTCTATCTGGGTTGATGACGAAAGAAATGCCAAGTCCCACATTGCTGCAGGTCCAACTGTTATTATGGAAAGGTTGTATCGTAAACCAAATACTATAGAAGATTTTCGAAAAGGGCTTGCAGAGCTTATAATAATTGCAGCCGCAGGGTTTGTACATCGTGATATAAAAATGGATAACATGTTTATGAGAAAGACGTTAGATGAGGATAGTGATGATAAAGATGAGTTTGTATTCATTGACTATGGGTTGTCAAAATTCCTTCCACGTCAATCTCCATTTGCAAAACTGAAATCACGCCTGCGTTCGAGCTCAATTTCCTGGATGCATATTAACAGTGGGCACTACACTGATCTCAATACGTACATTGATGTTATCGAAGAAGCACTTCCAGATCTTACATTAAAAACACATGAAATAAAAAAAGATTTCAAAACAGGCATTATAAATCTCAGGAGAAGGATGAACCAAATGAATAATGGATCTGCGTCGATGGCGTAAAGACATCAAATAAAAGGGTTCACTTTCTCCTTGAGCGGTCTTCAAGTCCACAATGCACGGGCAGCACCTGTTACATCCCTGCGGTGGATATATCTTGAGTATTTCGTTATAATACTAATGTAAACCAGCACCATCACATTCCCTTACTTGAACTCCAAACTACTAGCCTCTTCACAGCATATATATTCACTTGTAGCGTTTCGCCCACACTTACAACCTAAGATATTCTTGTCCAAATTAGGAAGTATATGCTAATATTCAAACTCAAGAAAAGTAAAAGAACAGGCCATCTGTCAGAAGCTTGTATATCTGTAGATCTTATTCTATAGCACACCAACTTAAGGTAGACAAAAGAGAAAATAGCCGACTCGACTGCAAAATTTTCGTTGTCTCTAGTTCGTTTATCTAGCATCACCTACAGAACAGTAGTCACTTGTACAATTACAACCTATAAAGCGCTTTACAAGGATTACCAAGAACGTTTTCAGTGGGAGCAAAATGTGAAGACAATATCAACCAATTACAAACAGAAATGATTCACTACGTTTCTTGTGCTGTTCCAAAAAAGGAAACTCGACCCTCTTAGAAACGTAATTTCCTACCACTTTGATAATACGAAAGAGAGTAAACCATTTAATCCCAAAAAATCCATTTATAGTTACCTCCCGTCGACAAACAGACAACATCCAAGTATCTCAGGTAAATTAATCAACAAAGTCGTGCATTCGATTTAGTAATGAACGGCTAAAATCTAGATTCCGCTAGCAAAGACACTGCTTTCACTGCCATTCCCAAACCAGCTTGGTATCCATATCCACTGGCACCATAATTGTGAATGATCACTTTACCTCTGAAGTCGTCTCTTTCAATTCTTGGCCCTCCCTCTCTACTTGGACGAAGACCGGCAGCAGCCCGGATAACGTCTAAATTGTCTAAAACCTGCGGGACCAACAAGGATGTTCTTTTCAATATGTCGTCGGACTGCTCAGAATAGGTAGCATTGGACCACCAATTGTTTTGTAAGAATCCTCCCAATATGACCTGGTCACTCGGGGTCTCTTAATGATGTATGTAGCATCTTTTCCCCACCTCATAGTATTCTCCTTGATATGTGGAGCTCTAATGATCAATACCTGACCTCTAGTGGGATAGACTTTGTTATCTCCTAACTTGTGAGCTCCAATTCCAGTGCAATTGAATATGACTTTAGAATCTACTTCAGAAAGCTTGGTTTTCTTTCAAACACTACGCCTTTCTGTTCTAAATACAAAAAAAACGGGACAATTGAAGCTGAAAGATTGAAACCTGATCCCAAATACAGCATTTTCTGGTAACTCTGTCAAGATTTCAAAACCAATACGACCTCAAAGACTCAAGTTTCTTCTGATTCATCATCTGGTCAAAATATTCAGTAGAATAGCAGTAATTTGATCCCGAAGTTTCCCTAAATTCATATAAGTGTATTTGTCAAATCTTAAAGTATCATCATCACTTCCACCAACTGAAGTTTCCACCAGCATATGGAGATGTAAAGTCAATAGACTCATCGCCAGGTAGGAACTCCGCTATTACTTTGATCTTTTTGGCCGGATATCAACAAGCTCATATGCTGTATATAACCCTATAATCCCAGCACTTTCGGTTAGTATTACACCTTCACATAAGCAAAGCTACTTACCCTACTACAACAAACATTAGTCTTCTGGAAATCTACGATCGTTTTATTATTTTATACATGACGGAAATTCTAATCCGGAAACGCTAATCAGGCGTAAAAAGATTCCGCTGGGGGGCATGACGTACTTGCAGCCAAAAAATGGGGGATTATCTTATCAATATGGGGACGCTTATCTATATAAATACTGCTAGGATTTTTGAAGGGCAAACACAATGGTAAAACAGATTATCCCAGCAGACCCAAAATTGGTCGCCAAAATCAAAGAATTGTCCAAAAAGTATCCGTTGGTTGACAGCCACAATGACTTCCCATACTTGATTAGGAAGCAGCTACATTATGAGTTCACAAGTTGTCCACAATTTGACTTTAATCACACCACTGCTCATACTGACTTAACTAGATTGAAAGAGGGGGGAGTAGGTATTCAAATGTTTAGTTGCTTCATTGAATATAGTGATGATGTAACTTCTCCAGACTTCAATAAACCTACCAGCGTCGTAAGAGACACTATGGAACAGATTGATTGTGTGAAAAGGTTGTGCAAAGAGTACGAATTAAAGGTAATTAACACTTCTACAGAGGCATTAGAGGCATTCAACAATGGTTACTTGGCTGTTACTATTGGAATCGAAGGTTTGCACCAAGTTGATGTTTCATTGTCAGTCATTCGGTTGTACTACGAGCTTGGAGTAAGATACATTACTTTGACGCATAATGGTGATAATGTGTTTGCTACTTCTGCTGCTGCAGTTGAAGCAGGATGTACTGACAAAGGATTGACCAAATTTGGGGTCGAGTGTGTTGCAGAGATGAATAGATTGGGAATGATTGTAGACCTTTCTCATGTCAGTAATAAAACTATGAAAGATGTCTTCAAAGTCACCAAGTCTCCAGTTATCTTTTCCCATTCATCATGCTATGAATTGACTAACCACTTTAGAAATGTTCCCGATGAAATCCTTCCTTTGATAAAGGCCAACTCAGGAGTAATGTGTGTAAACTTTTATTCGTTGTTCATTTCACAAGATGGAACTGGCCATGCAACAATTGATGATGCTGCAGATCATATTGCACATATTATCAAAAGGATTGGATGGGATTATGTTGGTCTTGGTTCAGATTTTGATGGGTGCAATATTGTTCCTACTGGTTTGGAAGATGTTTCGAGGTATCCTGAGTTGGTTGCAAAAGTCCTTGAAAGAGTCGAAGGTACTGATGAAGACATTGTTAAGTTATTGGGAGGCAACATTATGAGAGTATGGAGGGCTAACGAACTCATTGCTCAAAATTTTAAGGACCTCAAACCAAACGAGAGTAATTGGGTTGGAAGGGACTGGTACTATATGGATTTTGGAATGCCCGAATTGTTCCCGGGAAGTCAAAACTTAAAACAGAGTATTATCAGAAGCGCCACTCTCACTCCTTTGGAGTAAAAGGCTTAGATATAGCTGTTAATGTAGCATCAATGTTTTCCCTCTTTTTTGCTTATATTTTCTTGGATTCAATTCACTATCGCAGAAACGTATCTTCCCTTTCTATTCTCCTTCTCTTATCACTATCTCAAGCTCTAGCATATATCTCTCTTATCATTCCAAAAATCAAGATATTAGGTGAAATTGCTTTTTGTGGAGTCAAGAAGGCGCCTGCTATAGTTACAGAAAGTCTGGTCGGAACTCATTTCAAAGGACTACACATCCATTGTCCCATTACCTTCAAGTTTCAGACAAACAGTGGGTGTGAGGATATTCTAAAGGTACGATGAAATATATTTCTATTTGTGTTTTCTTCTATGGATGATCATTTTCGCTATACCATTCAAAGGGCCCGTCGATATTGTAAGGCCATTTGTGTGGGGCAGTGAAGCAGCAGTGGCTACAGTAGCATCAGCGTTGGTAACCTCCTCCTCAATTGGCTTTAATTGAGTAGAACAGGCAGTGGCAGCAGCAGTGTCTAATATCATTGAGCTGTCAAATGTTGCATAGTAAATTACGAGAACATTTATGCGTCCTGCATTAAGCGCCTCAGCAAACATATTACCACTTTATTGGAATAAGAACAGGTCAAAAAGTACAAAAAGACAAAGAACGAGAAAAAAAATCACGCTTCACCAACGACACCAAAAAGACAATACCAAGAGCAACAAGAACCAGAACAAAAAGAGCAAGAGAAAGAGAACTAAACGAACAAAAACAGAAAGAGAAAGATCAAGGACAAAAATAAGAGACAAGAAAACAAAGAAAACAAAGAATGGCCTAAATCATTAGAAGTATTAGAAAAAGTTGAATTCAATTGTATTGACGCTGCTACTACCACAGCTACTACTACTACTGCTGCCGCTGCTGCCCTGCAGAGCGAGTATGGCCTGCCTATGTTGATGAGCCATTTAATTGGTATGACTAAAATGATCCTCAAGTAGTCTATAATTCTAACTGGCTTTATCTACCCCTGCAGCTCCTAGCTGCTGTCGCCGAAGTCAATGCATCACAGCTAGTAAACGCATCTCCACTGTTAAAAAGAGGCCCTGTGGAACCATTACAACCGCAACTACTACCACCTCGTCGAACAAGGAAAGCTGGTATAGATACTACAGGCTCAAGTGTAAGAGCACAGAGTATCCAAATGGATACAACTAGAGGCTGATAAGAGGCTTCAGGTCATTTATGAGCTACAAGACCCACGAGGCCATTCTCACTGCCCCATATACCCACGTTATCACGTCCATTGCACATTTATTCACTATTCACTACACTAAAAGACTAGTACATCCACCTAAACTTCTCATCAAAGACACCCTTGGCTAGTTCTCTTGTGGCCACGTCTTTAAATGTGAGATTGACACCATTTCTCTTATCTCTCCTCTTATTAATGAAATACATCGAGGCACCATTGACCCCAGCACAAAGAAAAGTCATACCTGCCATAGTTGCAGTAATTATTAAAGCAGATTCATACTTCGGAGCTTCTCTTGGGAAGAATATATTGGTAGAAATTAAGGCTGCACCATTGCCAAAGAATGAAGCAAAAATGGTCATGAACGCCCTTTGGTTGTGGTTAGGGGTATTGTTACTGTACCAAACAGCAGTAAGAACTGAACTTGCTGATGTACCGGTAGTCATCAAGAAAGTACTAAAATACGACGCTCCTTTTTGAGTAGATGGATCCAAAGTATTGAAAACAGCAAATCCAATCATAGAAACAGCAGCAGCTATCATTATAAAGACACACCTTATTTTAGCGAAATCTGAACTGAAAGATAATATTAATAATGAAACAGCACCCCAAGCATTTGGAGCAACAGTGAAAAGATTGGTCTTAACAGCTCCTTCTCCTAAATTTTGAATGATTTGTGGAAACCAATTATTAACAGCATAAATAGGTACACCAAGGCAGACTTCTTGAAGACAAAATAAATACGTGAAAGGCAGTTTCAATATAGGCAATGCATCCTTTATAGAAGTGTCTTGATTCTTAGAAGTAGAAGAGTCGGTCTCAATTCTCCATATAGCACATTGTCTCTCTTCTTCAGTAAGAAACTTACAAGATTCAACTTCTCTTGGTAAGTAGATGAATGAAATAATAGACATTAGAACTGTCAAAGCGCCTTCAATCAAGAAAAGATATTGCCATCCTTTAAGCTTACCGGTAGTAATTTGAAAAACACCATATGCTAATAGACCAGAGAATGCATTGGCAATACTCATGGCAGCATAAAACACCGATAACCTTCTTGCCATTTCATCTCTTCTATAGAAGGTAGTCAAATAGTAAATGACCCCCGGATAGAAAGCACCTTCAAAAGTACCTAAGAACCATCTGCAAGCGAGTAACGAGCCATAATTAAAAACAGTTGCTTCAAGCATGGTAACAACGCCAAAACCGAACATTAATGCTGGTAAAATGTTAGCAGGTTTATACCTTCTGATCACATACATGATTGGAAACGATAAAACAATATATGGAACATAGAATATTGAAAGCATATTATTCCATTCTGTTCCCAGGATCCCAAGATCAACATCCAAGCCGTTAGTCTTAGCATTTGAAACGTTACTCTTATCCAAAGAGTTGAATAAGTACATAAGTGCAAGCATAGGCAATAACCTAAAGTCTAGTTTCCTACATATTCTTTGTTCAAGCTTTCTATCTATAGGTACTGCGTTCTGGATCAGGTCTGGGCCAGAGCTTACTGACGCAATGGCGTGTGCACTATAATCTTTTTCTGCCATTAGTGAATACATACCTCATACTC